>MJUU01047899.1:106765-125662 GCA_002080025.1 Modiolus philippinarum | reverse complement strand
GACTGTAATAGTGGTGTGCCTCCTTAAGACATTACCAGAGGTGTTAACCAGATGTGTAATTTGGGTGATTTCGATTAGATTTCAATACATCTTGAAGAATTGTGCAGTTTTTATCACACTGAAACATCTTGTTACCAGGCCGTAGCCCGAGGAAGTGCTGACTCAGCAATTTTCACTTTTAGTCACCCTGATGTATCAATTATTTCTCACTGGTGTATACTCTACAAAACCAGCATTCTTTTTATTTCTCCAGTTCCTCTCATTATTTATCTATAGAATAAATTCCATAAAGTGTTCCTATGACGTACTGCAGAACTGAAATGACACTTTTCCAAATGGTGTCAAATTACACTCACGGCGGCTGTACCCAAAAAAGAGAATTTTTTTATTTCAATCATATTTTTAAAA
This sequence comes from Modiolus philippinarum, assembly GCA_002080025.1. Classification (NCBI taxonomy): domain Eukaryota; kingdom Metazoa; phylum Mollusca; class Bivalvia; order Mytilida; family Modiolidae; genus Modiolus; species Modiolus philippinarum. Next base: position 125,254 of record MJUU01047899.1, on the reverse strand, counting down.
CTACACACAAATAACATTCATAAAACTCATTTTTTGAAAGATTAATAACCAAACAATATTATTTCGCCAAATTCACCGGCAAATTTGGCCGTTTTTGCCGAAAAATGGCACTTTGTAAAATGTGGAGTGGTGCACATGGCTAGCTCAAATTTTGATTTTTTTCACAGGTTGGGTAAAAAAGGCTTTAAATGGGGGTGATTTTGGTTTCTTTCGTTAAAACACATCAAAAAGTATTCCACAAGGGCACAGAAAGTCACTGAATGGGTTTTGTTGTTTATGTCATGGTATACCAAAAATGACGGAAAAACGGCCAAATTCACAGTAGGGGTGGGATGTATAAAAATATTCTAAATTCCTTAAATCCGGCTCAATTTGAACGCAATTTTCACTAAAAGGTAGCTAATTAAAAGTTGTTTTTGAATAAATAAAAAAAGTTACCGAAGATAATCCGATTTTTTCAATTTTTGCCAGGATTCCAAACTAAATGTGAAATAGAAGGAACCCAACCCATCGGTCTTCTTGATCAATGCTAAAAAATAACATGTTTGATATTAGTGCTTTCCTGTTTTACTCTAAGTGTTCGCCAGATCTTTCAAGCTATATCAAAATATGCACGACATAGAACAAGTACAATACAATGACAAAATATGAAAACACTGAGCTGGCTTTTTAGTCCATCTGTCTATAGCCAGGGTGAACTTTGACCATCACTAAATGCGTCCGTACACTTTTCAATCAAAGTTCTTTTCCTCTGAAACTTATAGGCCAATTGGAACAGAAGTAATGGCCAAAGTAGTCCTTTGTTGCTACCCTATATAAAAGTTGTTTATTTTTTTAGGTCTGTGCTGTATACAAGATAACCATATAGAATGCCTGTCTCAGCCAAACTGCAGATGAGCTATTCAGGCTCTGTATGTTTCTTCGAACAAACGGGCCGTCTTTACTCGAACTTCATGATTGGTGCTTAGAGAGACCGCATAAGAATACTGCATATATGTCAGCTTTCCTGGTTTGACCCAATCAGAGACGTATGTCCCTGATTCAATTGAAGACTTTCCAATTACTAAAGCACCGCCTGATGGACGATCATCGAACTACAAAACTGCGTCTATTAACCGCAGTTTCTTTTATTTGTGTAACTGAAAATCGGCACCTGTTTTAATCGTATTACACAGCACACTTACCTGAGCACCTTCCAACACGTGTGCACATAGCAAGGCGTCAGATAAACATTTTTGCGATATTTATCCAAACTCAAATGTATTTAATGAAATAATTAAAATTATCCCTAAAATGCATAGAACTTGCGGCAGTTATATGCTTTCACGTTTATACAACTTTTAAAATCATATATTATCGCTTTATCTTATTTTTATTCCTAAAATTTTGTATTTCAGCATTTCTTAAAGACTAACAAAAGATAAAAATGTATTTAAATTAAATTTTATCGGAATACACATCGATTGGACATACCTGAAATAATACTATAATGTTTGGTGTTTGATGGTATTAAAATGAAAATATTTTTTTTTTTATTTTAAATGACGAAAACTTTATTTCAACATCTTACATGTAAGACCACAAATTATTTTCGGTGTAACTGCAACAGCAAGACACGCACAGACGCAGTAGTATGTTGCACTACACAAGCATGACTGAGAGCAGAATGTAGCAACATTTTTTACCAATCCTTGATGGCAGAAAAGTTTTAAGTTTTTCACAATGACCATAACATGTGAATGGTCAACAAGATATATACACGAGACATTTCCCGCATGGTTGGGAACCAGCAATACACAACACAATAACGTCTAGGTCAACAGATATAAGCCCGGCAGTCTTCTAAAACTGTTTGAATATGAATATCTTAACAGCTGAGTTCGGATCTATGTAGGACAGTGCATCACTACATTGTATTGATACAAACTACAAAAAGTTTAACTTTGGTCATGTGGCCGAATGGCATGTTTGAAAAAATATAAGCCAAAGCATTGGAATAATGTTACTTTAGATATTTCTGCTGAAAAAGGTCCGTTGCGGAGATTTACTATCAGAATAAGTGCAGGACGACTCTGAAGTGGCAAATATTAATGACATATTAATGAGAAGAAAATGCAATGGGTGTCAGTAAAATTGTTCTAAATGTGAAATTGAAATTAGCTTGAAAACGAAAAACAAATGGTTACAAGTATAGATTTCTTCTCTATGAAAAGCTACAAGTTATGCTGTGGACAGCCTTATACAGTATGTGATTGCTTGCGCCGATTCCAGAGTGTTTCAATTTTCGAAAGCTACCTCGTTTAACTGAACTGCTGTTAGTAGCAGAATGCAATACAATTATTTTCATTTCATTGAATAAACAAAGAAACAGAAAGATCAATATTGATTTCGTTCATGGTAAAACATTCTGCATGTTTTCATATACAAAATAAAAATAAATGATATTCAAAATGTTGCCAAGAAATTTCGTAAAAATAAGCATGTCCTTTACTGGCGATAACAGATACCTATGTTATGTTACTGTATGTAATTAAACAAAGGTCTGTATCATGTCTTGTTGATTGTCCTAATTAACAACATTACCTGTAACACCCCCTGTATGAAGTCACCTGTGGCCATATGTGATGTCAACAGAAAGAAAATGCTCGTTTCAACAACAGAAACTAACAGTATAGCTAAACTAAAGTAATCAAATTTTATGGCCAATATTTACATATTTTTTTTTAAATTAAAAAACAAAACAAAAGAGAAATGTGTGAAATATTTTTACATAATTATTTATTAACAGCGAAGTGGTAATAAAAAGGCAGAAAATTAAAACACTATTCATATCCTCCCTCATCAGTTTATTGCTTTCTACGCAATAGCCGCAGTTTTGAACCGGGAGTGAGAGGGGAGATAAATCATGTAAAAGTGGAAATGGGTCAATTCAAAGCATGCGACTATTACATCGTCTCCTCGCTCTCGAGGAGTACTTCCTTATTCTTACGAAATATTGAATGTTTCATAGAGATATTGAACAATCTCATCTGCTCCTATTTGTTTATCTACACCTAAAATTTTACATGTTTGACCTGGTAACTGTTGACTCAACATTGATCTTACAAGCTACAATAAATACTAGATCGCAGGTCGACTACAGAAGCAATCAAAGTACAGAGTACTGTTATTCGGTTTTCCCTGTTTAGTTAAAAAAGAATGGTATACTCTTTTGTCAGCTAAATGATAGGTATCTAATAGAAAATAAAAAATACTCAACGAAAATACAGATAGAGAGGTGGGTACAATTTAGATAAATAAACAGCTGCGCTAAGTCGCATGATACACCCGTCATCAACCCTTCAAAACTTTAAGTGATTAAAGAATGTGGTTCTCAATTTAGAAAACACCTATAACTGCCCAATTTAACATGATATTTCTTTAATAAATCAATCTGCAAAGCTTGAAGTGAGCTGATCAAACTATTAATCAGTTAGAGTGCATTTGATAAAATTGCCTTAAATTTGAAAAATAAAGTCCCATAACTCTTGCAAGAAAATCGAAATTTCACGAAAAAGTATACAGATCATGAGGCCATCATACCCAATAACTTTACAAAGTATGAAGTGAATTGGTCAAAGAGTTGTCAAGTTTGAGCCCAACATGTAAAAAATTGCCTTAAAATTGACAATTAAAGTCCCATAACTCCTACAAGAAAAATCGAATTTTCACGAAAAAGTATACATATCGTGAGTCTATCATATCCAATACCTCTACAAAGTTTGAAGTGAATCGACCAAAGGGTTGTCGAGTTTGAGCGCGACATGTTAAAAATTGCCTTAAAATTGACGAATAAAGTCCCATAACTCCTACAAGAAAAATCTAATTTTCACGAAAAAGTACACAGATCGTGAATCCATCATACCCAATATCTCTACAAAGTTTGAAGTGAATCGATCAAAGGGTTGTCGAGTTAGAGCGCGACATGTAAAAAATTGCCTTAAAATTGACAACTAAAGTCCCATAACTCCTAAAAGAAAAATCTAATTTTCACGAAAAAGTATACAGATCGTGAAGCCATCATGTCCAATACCTCTGCAAAGTTTGAAGTGAATCGACTAAAGGGTTGTCGAGTTAGAGCACGACATGTAAAAAATTGCCTTAAAATTGATGAATAAAGTCCCTTAACTCCTACAAGAAAAATGGAATTTTCCCGAAAAAGTATACAGATCGTGAAGTCATCATACCCAATACCTCTGCAAAGTTTGAGGTGAATTGGCAAAATGGTTATCAAGTTAGAGCGCGACATATGAAACGGACGGACAGACAGCGGGACGGACGGACAGACGGACGGACGGACGGACAATCGGACATTCACGGATATACCATAATACGTCCGTTATTAGACGGGCGTATAAAAACAGTGCATATACATTACGTTTTGAACTGAATTGTTTTGACTTGTCATCACACATGGGAGTCTATAAAAATTTTCATCCAAAGTCCGTACAATATATTCAAATGACGTTCTTGATAACCGCCTGGTCTGGTAAACTAGCGATTTCTCAACTCTACTATCACTGTTGTGAACCCGATCGGTGCAGAATTCGAGTTCACCGGTGTAGCGGAACCAAGATGGAGGACAAAGTCATTTGTAACGGGTAGGGTCATTTATTTTTACCTCGTAAACAAAAACGGTTAACTGAATTTCCTATCCGTTTGTTAATACTTACAAGTATATCATCAAAGTTGATAATTGTTTTACTCTTGTGTCCATCATATATCATTTACTTAGAAGAAAACCTGTCAGAAAACGTCCTTACATTCCAACACGTATTTGAAGCGTAAGATCGACTTTATTTTCCACATATTTCTTTACTGAAAATTTTGTCGGGATAATTGCACGAATATATGGTAATTTGGTATCGGTCTTTCCTTGGAAACACCAAAAATATGGTCCAGAATAATCATTTTGATGAGTTTCGAGGGGCCTTGTTTTTGTTTGTATTCACGGTGTAGACTTGCGATAATTGATCAGTTTTTTACAGAAAAGTTACTGTGTAGATCAGAAATCGCTGTTGATTGAACAAATTCTGGAAACGGTTTAGCTTAGAAACAATAAACGGCTTAGATTAAACCAGTAAAATTTAAAAATGCACTGAAATTGGTATTTCAACGACGGTAGAGCATATTTTTTACGCCTTGTAAACCCGATGGTCTCAACAAACTGTAGAAACAGCAAAATGGTATCTGCAACTTTCGGTTGAGAGCATCTGTCACGGAATGTTTACAAACAAGTGTAAGGGAAGTTTTTTCGCCATCACGTATATTTTTAGACATGTGTTAAAAATCTAAGAATGCTATTCCTTCCAATATAAAGATGTTGAAAATTCCTGCTTTCTGCTTTGCAAAAGACCCGGAAGTGTCGGAGAAATTAAACTTTTCATCGGACACAGTAAAAAATGCACTTTGTGTATATATATTAGTCAAATTTCAGTCATTTCATTGATTAAAAAGAGGGTTCCGTAAAAAGAACATATTAGGTCATAGGATAATAGGATGCTATTAACAGACGCATTGTCCGCGCCGAGATGGGAGCGATTCAAGCGCATAACATATCAATGTCCACAACCTTGATTTAGCTGGGACCTTTTGTCATATGTCGAGACCTGTCGCTGGTTGAGAGCTTCTGTTTTAAGTAAGATAGTCAAGATATGTATGCCGATTTCGTGGTACTGTTAAAGGGTATTAATGTTGAGGCAATAATAGTAAAAATTTGTAATTTGCATGGTCCTACGTATATCTATAGAAAATACAACTGGTTGGTTTTATCTAAAAGGTTCATACATCACTTCTTTTTTGATACTACAGGAAACCATTCCCATATAAGGAAACAAACTGACTAACATATTCTTATAGCTTCCTCAAGAACTGTCAAGATCAATGTTTTCTTGCAACTTTGAAAACGCATTGCTCAAATTGTACAAAGCATACACTTTGCTGATTTTGATTTTCATGCCTAGTAAACGGTTTCTGTGCATTTTTAACAAAGATTGAAGCGTTTTTTCTCTGAATAATAAAAATCTGATTTTTTTTTCTTTAGTCATTGCTTAGAGTAAGGTTAAGTTCTAACAATAATCTGGCTGAATAAAAAAAATATTTATCAATAAAATATTTCCCAGACACCCGGAACGTATCCTATCTAAAATTTTGTACATAATATTTCCTGTATGCACACCACTTTTTACATGTAATTCATTTTATTGAAAGGATGATATATCTCGAGGTTTAAACATTACTACCATATAAATAGAGTAATGTAACATCTCCCTGACGAACGCCATTTTCCCGTGTAAATTTCAATAATGTTCCTTTGAAAACAAATAAAACAAAACCAGTTTTACCAGTAGATATATTGGCCATACTATAAGCACTCCTAATGTATGAAATAAAAGAGGTTCTAGATTTTTTTAAGTCTTTTTGAATCGTGAAAATTTGATTTTCCTTTGTTGCGTGTTATTTCTATACATTTTGGCCCTACATGAGAGGGTAATTTTTCATCACCTATCTTCTGCGTTATAACTATTTAATATTACTTATTTGATTTAATTGATGATCAATACAACGGTAGACCCAAATCTCAAAAATTTTACTGTTAATGATGCAACTTTAGTATTTTTTTTACCTTCCAATAAAATGGACCGATTCAGAAATTCAACTTCTATTCTCGTAAACATTTTGCGAACTTGTCGTTTTAGTAAATTACGTTTTGACCAATCAAAAAACGTTCAGAAGAATGACAATATCATAATGGCGTTCTCCAGTCCAGAAAAAAGGGGTGTCAGATGGATTGTGCCATTTTCATCAATTTTGCGTAAATTTTGCATGAATAAGGACGGGGTTTCGACCCAAACCCCATCTCTTGATCCGCAAACTAGTACAATAGTCATACCTGAATTATTGCATTGTGTCAGAAAGTTAATGGTTTTATAGTTCATTTAAAGGTGCTATTTTAGGTACAGAATCATCCATAAAATTTGACAATTTTCTGACAAGAGGAGGTTCAGGGCTTAAAAATGTGATTATTCTCTCCCACACGTGTTCCTTGTCGTGACGTTCAAATTTTCCAATTCTAAAATTCAAAAACGTTTCTGTACAGTAGAAATTATTTTGACTAAATGTAACGTAGGAATGTCAATTTGGACCAATGTCCAACACATTGTTTGGAAATGTTTACGTAAAGACTTATGAATATCAGGAATACAATATTTTAGTTTATGTGAGGTAAATAATTGTATAAGTAAAGTAGGTTTTGTATAAGTAAGAATTTGCTACTCATTTAATGAACAGGTTTGATATGGCTTAAATTTTCTCTGTCTTGTAGGTAAGTTTAAAACGAATAATCCCGATATAATAGCGTAATAATTTAATGCAAAAGGGTGTACGTCAGGGTGATGTTATCTGGTTTAATTTTTGTGAGGAATATTCAATACCTTGTTACTATAATTTATTACGTGGATCAAGAAGTGTTATCGTGCAAATTGATTTTGATAATTCAATAAACGTTTTATCAGCAAGGCCGTTGAACATCAGGGAATACCTGATTTAATAGTGGGCTTCAAGTAGTAAGGGGTAATTTATTATTCATTAAAAGGCGTAAGTCCGGGGCATTATTCCAAATAAAAAAAATATGCTTGGTTCATATAATAGAGGTTCACTACTATCGAGAGAAACATATAACGTTAATCGGATAGACGGGACATCATTTGTATATCTAAATTATTTTTATAAGTTCTAACTAAGCTTGTTTTTTTAATCAAAAGGAATGATACTTGATCGTTCATTTTTACTACTTTTAAGCTGTTTTTTTTAATTTGGGTTGATGTGTCGTTTTATGCCTCTTTACGAAATAGAAAAGGTCCAAAACCTCAATTTTATCCTTGCTTTTTGTGAACATCTCGTCACACATGCTCTAAAGTTGAAGATACCTTTTTGATGTCTCCATTTTGATGAGACCATCTGGAATTCAGTGTAAATATGCACTACCGTCGTTTAAATACCAATTTCTGGGAATTTTAAATTTTCCTGTTTATAATCTAAACCGTTTCCAGATTTTGTTCAATCAATAGCGATATTTGATCTACACAGTTAACTTTTCTGGTAAAAACTGATCAATTATCGCAAGTCTACACCGTGAATACAAACAAAAACAAGGCCCCTCGAAACTCATCAAAACGATTATTCTGGACCATATTTTTGGTGTTTCCAAGGAAAGACCAATACCAAATTACCATACATTCGTGCAATTATCCCGACAAAATTTTCAGTAAAGAAATATGTGGAAAATAAAGTCGATCTTACGCTTCAAATACGTGTTGGAATGCAAGGCCTCTTTCCGACAGATTTTCTTCAAAGTAAATGATATCTGATGGACACAAAAGTAAAACAATTATCAACTTTGATGATATATCTGTAAGTATTAACAATCAGATAGGAAATTCAGTTAACCGTTTTTGTTTACGAGGTAAAAATAAATGACCCTACCCGTTACAAATGACTTTGTCCTCCATCTTGGTTCCGCTACACCGGTGAACTCGAATTCTGCACCGATCGGGTTCACAACAGTGACTATGCTTATAAAATGACAAGTGAAACAACGTCAGTTCATCCGCGTGAATCACAATTTTTAACCATTTTCAATATTTCTAATACATTTTGTTTCAAATCGAAAGTATCACGGATATCGAGGCCAGGAAGGTTTGAAATGCGAGTTGTATTTTATTAGATCAACAAATACCCCTTCATATATAAAGAAACATCAGCAGTCATACGATTTTCAAGCAATTTGTGCTTTTTTTTACATAATTGATTGTTATGTCGTGAAAATCTTTCCACTCTTCCAAACGGTATAGTTTCTTTAATAGAGTGGAGTTGGTGGAATTAGTTTCATAACAAGTAGGGTTAGAATATTTATTTTTACTGACACCAAGGTTAAACTATTTATTTACAAAAAAGCTCAAGCCCTCCCTGAAAATGAAATGGTCGTCCCTAAAACACCTGGACACTGTTTCACAAGACTTATTTTTGGATTACATAAGTTGTGTATTTCGTTATGAAGCGAACGTTGTACAGGTGATGTTGTCATGATATGTTACATAACCAAGTTTTGTGTCATATACGTCCTGTTTACATTGTTGATCCTTCCGCAGAAATATATTCCAGGGTTGTTTTCATTCCCGTTTTGCAGGATGGCCATAGAAATACATTGTCCTCATAAATACATGTATATTGTCACTTTAGGAAAGATATCGTCAAGTAAATGGACAATTTCGACGCCAAAAAATCATGTGAAGACATATTCGTACCCGGGATAATTTCAATTTCGACAGCTATATGAAGTTTTCCTGACGGAAAACCTCATAAAAAAAGAGAAAGGGGATACTCTAAAATCAAAATTAATAATAAAGAAAAGCGGTAATTTACATTTAACACGTACCAATTGACGGAACATTCATGACAAAGACAAATCAAATGAACAAAATTGAGCAAAAACTAGACAGGACTTCAGGTAAAGCAGCGTGAACCCCTAAATAACTATAAACGTATCCAAGGGTAAGCATGATCTGCTCTACACTTGGCACCCGTCACAAAGACTACTAGAATTAATAGAAAATAGAATGATATGTTTGGTCGCTGATTGGTAAATGTAAATTTCTTACCTATGACAAAACCAATTAAAAATCAAGGGTAACCCTCAAACATTTGAAACGCTTTTATGAATCTATTTAGCATTTGGACAAATAAAAAGGACAAATCGGTACCAAAATCAACATCAGTGAAGACGAAACTAAAAGATGACAGTAAGATATGCCAGACAACACACAAAAAAACCCAAAAGCACTGACAGTGTTAACAACAACAGAAAATCGGGAGTATCAGGTGTTCCGGAAGGCTATAAGCAAACGGACCAGACCCCTTTCATTTCTCTATCTTTCATTGTTATTGCGACGTAAAATGATTTCCTCGGTCTACGTACCATTATTTTCTGTTTAATAAACATGTCATTTAAAAAAAGGTAAGTTCTGGCAGGAATACAGACCGAAGAAACTTTTCACGGTATGCAATATCAGTAATGGTCTCTTTATAACACCTCTTTAGTAAATATCGGTTAAAATCTTCTTTCTTTTTTTCTTTAAATCTACGTGATGTCAGCCGAGAACATTTTTGCATTTTCCCTCTTGTACACTTCAATTTGTTAAATGTTATAATAAAGTGGCATTATTTCTCAATTTTCCCGTTAAAATGCCGCAGAGATGAGGAATCAACACATGTAAATGGTGATCAAAAAGATTTCTGGGTATTACATATTTGCATGTTATAATTCTTTTGATGTAATTTCCTCTGGAATAAAATGCTATTTGATATTTCAATAATAATCATAGTTGTCAAACAATTCTGGCATGTTTTGGGTCAATTAACAATTATGTCGCTTTCAGTTTTGATAACCAATAACATTTATATGTAACACAAGTGGTCAGCAAATGTTATTATTATGTATATTTACTTGTTAAAAGGGAAACTGTATCACCCCATTTATATGTCTCGTGCAAATTTTGCGCTTTATAGACCAAAGGGTCCGTCCAAATGCAAATGAGTACCCTTTGATGATCGAAATTTCCTTTTCCAATCAATTTCAACGCTGAATTACCCATTGTGTAGTTCAAATGGTCAACAAACAAATAGATAAATAAACAAAATAAATAAAAGAATGAATAAATAAAAAAAAACTTATTGATAGGGAAACAATTGAATCAGCTCCCCCCCCCCTTTCTTTTATCTAACAATATTTTAACTACTACTTGTTTTTAAAACTTCCACACACTGTGAAAAGGTCAAAGTATGCAAGCTGTCAATATAAATTACACAAAACCAAACGTAAAATAAATTTACAGACAATTTTATCAGAACCTTCGAAAGACAACATATTCCATTTAGTTTTGAGAAATTCCACTTCTAGTCTCAAATCTGAACTTTTTTAACAATTTGCAGGAGCTAAACATTTAGCAATTCTTGAAAAGTGGACTATCGACACAATTTTAGACGAATTTAATGCATTTTCAGCAGAAACTCTTCATGCAATCCGTTGCATCATCTGACGTCCGAATTTTCCATTATAACACCAGATTAAAATACCCTCAGAGATCCTCAAATATAAGTTGATGGAAATTCATCCAACTTGACAAAATATCCAAAACTAGCATCTATCCCAACAGAAACAAAAAAGAATGATAATAAAAAAACAAAACAAAACTACCCATGAAGACACATGTTCAAGACCTGAGCCAGTTATAAATACTTTACCAATAATTTATACGGAAAGGAATAATGAGCTCATTTGGGCATCTTTGAATGAAGTTACAAGCTTTTTTTAGAATATCCTCGAAACTGTCTTGGTTGGAAAAATTGTTTCAAACTGCCCTTTGAAATCCCCTTATTTTCTGTTACCCAGAACAAAGATATACGTTTTTAAAAATCTTCCAATTGTATAATATTGTTTCTTTTTCACGATTTTATGTTGTTTTGTAATGAATATTGCTGTTCCATATTTTAACCAAATTAATCCAGTCATTATATTTCTCTCGCTACGATCGCTCCATTGTAAAGAAGGAGATTTGAGTAAGTTACATAAATAACTTTATTTTGCACAAATAAACCCTAACGGGTTAAAGCAAAATATAAACAATACAATGACACACAAATTGATTACAACATATAATCATGGTAACAAGAATATTAATTATATTTAGTGAAGTAAAATTGGCCAATGTGGACCTCATTTTCGCAGTTCTACAGACCGCTTTATATAGTCAACAACACTGGACAATATACTTGTATCAGGATTCAAGATTTTTGTTAACTTTGATGGAGAATCAAGCTGGTTAAAATCAGTTACATGTTTATTTATGTTTTCAATGAAACTCTGTCTTACAGTCATTCCAGCATAAACGTTGCAATTGCAAGAAACACCTGTCGCTGAACGTTTACTGCAAACTTGAGCAAGTTTACTTTCCATGGTTTCAAAAACAATTAATTGTTCTATGAACTTTGCGCGATCACCTTAATTTTGAACCTTAGATTGTGTCTATACATAGAGTTTCGACTAAGATACAGGACTTTGAACTTTGAAGATATTACCGTTTTTTAATGTCGCTTTACAATATCACAATTCTGTGGACATAATTTATACTTCAAGGAATTCTTTGACAGCAATGATTTTAACTTTATTTTGTGTTAAAACATGTTTGTAAAAGAAATTTAGGACAGTTTACATGGACACTGATATGTCTCAAATACAATTGGCGTAGGGATGGTTGTCGCCAAAATGCTTATAATGTACGTAACGGCAATCATTTTCTCGATTTGGGGTGGTTATTTAACACTCCAAAACACCTTTTATCTTATTTTAGATAAACCATGATGTGTTTTTTGATATGAGCAACAGTTATCACCTTTCAACTCATGTTGTATATAAATAACTCAAAAATATCGTGAAAATAAATCATGTCGCGTTTAACAGAATAAGGGCCGTAACGTAATTTAAAGCCCTACCAACAGTTGGAGTGATTTAGTCACTTGTTGGTATAATCATCCATCTGTTGTCAAGAAAACGATTGTCTTTGTTCCTTCAACAAAGATCCGCGAAAAAATAATCTGAAAACCGCTCGACTCATAATGTCCGTAATGGATGATGTTCGTAACACATTGACTAAATTCTTATTTCACACCCCCCCTTTTATTGTACCTGGTGATCATTACATCTTACTTCATCGTCAGAAGTTGGTTTGATAAAACACTGATAATCAATGGAAACTTATGAGAATATTCATGTAATTATGCTGAAGTAACAAGTACCATTCAGTTTTATCTTTAAGAAATTACATTGTTGTAACATACAACGTTTTTCGTGAAAACGAGCGGAAAAGTTACAATGTAACACTTGTTATAGTATATTGGAGATAAAATTGAATGGAACCAGAAATTTCGGGAGGATATTTCCACTTCAAGGATTTGTAAAATTGTTACGTACATTATTATATGTCATATTAAATAAAATCTCAAGATCTGTCGAAAAATATTTGAAATTTAATTAAAATCTATGTTCAATTACATTTTATGATGATTGCAGAAAAACTCCTGCATTTATTTTGGTCTTAAATTGTTATGATTGTGCTTAATATGGAAAAATCCGTTACGGACATTATCCGAATTTCAAATGGTTGTTAATGCAACATTTTTGAGGTTCAAAAAAATGGATTGCAACGGGATTTTTTTTCTTTGTGCAATACAAAATTGACCTCAATATTTAAATGACTGATTGTTACATGTTCAGATATAGCAAGGATATGTAAATTAACGTTATGGACATCAGCAAAAATGGTTACGGACATTATCATAGTCTTATGTGCACAAAGATACTTTAGACAAGTTTTGTAATTAATAGAAATACAAAGAAATATCAAAAGAGATGCACTTTAAACAAATCAAAGTAAATAAAGCACAAACATCGATATATTGTTAAATGATAAGTTGGATAATAAAATTTAATTCGGGAAAGTTCAGTTGTTAGTAAGTCAATAATTTAGGACCTTTTTGACAGTGTCGGGACAGTTTCAGTTTAGAAATAAAAATTTAGTCAATGAAATAGTCGCTATGGTGTTTGCTCATTAAATTAAATGCATTATTTGAGCAATTTGTATTTTTATAAAAATTAGTCTAATGTCCGTAACAAAAATAGGCTGCAGAAAACCGGCATCCTATGTCAAAATTTTATGTAAATTTAGAATAACTGATCCCGATTCGATAGATGAATACTATTTGTTGAATTTGATGTTCTTCAACATAAGTTTTGACGGAATAAGAAGACATTAGCACCATCAAAACATCATTTAAATTAATTTTCACTAAAAAAACATAAATTGGCAATTTATTTCCATACAATTCAGAGAAAAACATATGTTTTGTTCATTGTCAATGTCAAAATCATTCATTTCAGTTTTCAAAGTATCCTGAAAATGTACTTTATTCTATCTAAAAGCACTAATTCATATTTTTCTGATCACATATTTGTGTAGGGTGATGTCCGTAACAAAATTAACGCTACCATTGGAAAATATCGATTTTTAGAAAATTGATACTAGGTACGTGCATGAAATTTCACATATTTATTATTGACATATGAATTAGTTTTTTCGTATAATAAGTTTTATCGAACTTGCTTCTTCATTTTTCGCTGTACCTAATTTCTATTTGTACCCTTTTCGGTGGAATGACTGCTTAAAGGACGCATCTCATTATACGTCTTTTGTTACATACCGGTATACACTGTATATAACTTCACAACCCGGGCTTCACGATAGCTATTAATTCAGTTATGCACACGCGTGTCACTTTATGAATCTTCTTTAAGTGAAGCTAAACTCTTGAAAAAACATGTTAAAATATTTCCGAAAGGTTTATTTCATATTAACAATGAAAGGATATGGGTAATTGCGCATACGTCACAGTCAAACAAAAACATGATAGAACAAGGCAATGGAACAACGCTTTAATTGTTGTTCTTCGTATTGAGGTCAACCACTGGGCCTTGTTACTAATTAGAAAATTTTACTATCCATGCATATACACAAACTTTTTCTAATTAGTAACAAGGCCCTGTGGTCAACAGAACGATTTTAACAATGAGCTTTGCGCGTATACCTCATAGTAAGTTCATGCCGGCCCTAGCATCAAGTTGAGCAGAATTCATTGCTAATTGTCAAACAAAGCCATGTCCGTGTTTATTAAGCCCATAGATGCTGGCCTGACTGTCAACAAACATAACATAAACTGTCAAATCGCTCTTACAATCACTGTCATCCGTTGATCGACAAAGGTACTAGTGTCCTAAGCTATAGACAAACACAGGACGCTCATCAAGTCGGCCCTCCTCAAGTCGATTGTAAGAAAACTTGGCCTTATAAAAAAGTGAGATGTTTCAATGTCTTAAACGGTCTTAAACAAACACCTCGACTTATCCAAGTGTACTGAAACCCTGCAATAGAAACATTGGTAATCAAGTAGAAAATATTTACAACTAATAAGAGAATGAATGCATGGAAGGTTAATATTGAAATATCAAAATGTCAGAATTGTTTGATTGACACCATTTCAGAAGTGGAAAAACAGCATATGTATATACTGTTTGTCTATAGATTTATGATCGCAGAGGATTTGCCGATCGAACAGAAAAGCCTAATGATTCCTTTTAATTGTCGAAAATGTATGTATAGAATATTGTAATGAAAAAGACAAAATACAAACATACGAAAAACAGTTCTTAAAAAACAGGCATGGATTAATCAGACACACATTCTTCATTTCTCAATTGGTGAGGTGGTCGGATGGACCTTTTCCGGGATGCCGGAGCTCGCGAATTCAGTATTCTTATTATTTGAACCCGGGTTATGGTAAATAAATCAACTGGGAATCTCTGATTATCATCAATTTTGAATTAGAAAAAAAAATAATAAAGTCGGGATTCAATGAGGAGACACCTTCACCCCCCCCCAATGGTAGTTATAGTAGCCACGGATTGGTTCACACAAAAATGACACTGTTTATTCTATCTAAAAAAACATGTCCTTTTAAGAGCAGCGTGACTAAAATTACCTGTATTGTATAATGATGCAATAAACAGAAAATCGTATTAACTGATACAGGTAAGTATACATGTAAATGTGTAGATTCAACATTTATGTACCATTTGATGAAATTATCTATTAAATATTTTATATATTTGAAATATTTTATTTAATCAGAATATATAATGAAATAATTTGAAAAAAAATGCACTTCAATAAATGTTAATCAAATCTTACAAATCACATAATTTAACATGTTTAAACTTAAATCTGTCAAATTATATGAATTTTACATCAAATTCTAAATTTTCAATTTTTAATATTTTATTTAATCGGAATATATAATGAAATAATTTGTAAAAAATGCACTTCAATAAATGTAAATAAAATCTTACAAATCACATAATTTAACATGTTTAAACTTAAAGATGTCAAAATATATGAATTTTACATCAAATTCTAAATTTTCCAATTTTTAAATATTAAAATTACATTTTTATGTTTGATTCAGCTGAGACTTTTATAGTTATAACTACCAGATTTCAATAATAATTTTTGATATAAACTGGATTGTAGACCACAGCAATATAATATAGTAAGTTTAACAGTTGATTTTTTAAAACACATTAGAAGTCTCCCAAAATAATAAGGAATAAAAAAACTTCATGCAAATAAATAAATAGAAAAAATGGAAACGAAAAAAAAAAATAATTTAAATTTTAGTGACATTAAACACGTGCAAGGAAACAGACATGAAATAATTCTAAATTTGCAATGATTAGTATTAACAAAGTTTGTATGAAAATAATGTTATACCTGTTTGGAAAATACATGAAAAAGAAACATAATTTCTAAAATTATATAAAACCCTAATAAGATTTTCGAAAAAAAAACAAAACAAAACACATTAAACAGATATTCAAAACATATTTTTAATCTTCCAAAACTGACATGCAAACAAGATATTTTAAACAAATTAATTTGATAAAACGTTAAAAAAAATAATTCTATTTTAGTGAACATTTTCAAACATAACCATTTCAACAAAAACATGCAAAGGAATAGAAATAAAAATTATAAAACTTGTTAACGTAAATAACAGGTGTTACAATTACATGCAAATTAAATTTAAACAAATTAATTTGAAAAACGTAAAAAAAAAATATTATATTTTTAGTGAACATTTTCAAATATAAACATTTCAACAAAAAACATGCAAAGGAGTAAAAATAACTATTCTAAATTTTGTTAACACAAAAAACATTTGTTACCTACCTTTTCAATACCTGGAAAATAAACGAAATGAATTAATGCATCATCCTCACGTGTACTAAGAGGGTCGGGTCTGTGTACTATGTTTTATACCCGCCAATACACAGGTGAAATATTATCTCCCCTGAACAGTCTTGCAATACACAAACAACGGAGTTATGATGAGGGAACTAATGTGCATTGTTATGCATTAAAATATTTCACTGACTGCTGACCTAGTCTCAATGAGCGAAATCCTTAAATTTTAATAAAATGAAACATCCAATTCACCAGACATGCCAGATCATTTGCGAACGAGTTTCTATGCAATCTCGAAGACGGCGAATACACTTTGGTTTTAACGCCTATATGCAACATCAGATTTTATTTACATTGATACTCGATAACTGTATTGCCGATAACTGTTGATATATTTTCAGCGCGTCAAATTCTTAATCTGAGTGGTAAATTCTGAATCTCCGCGAGTCATTCTTAATCTTCGCACGTCATTCTTAATCTCCGCGAGTCGGCCTTAATCTCTGACGGTCATTATTAATTTCCTTGGCACATTCTTAATTTCAGTGGAAAAGTCTTAAAAATTAAGAATGTGCCAAGGAAATTAAGAATTTGATATCTCTAGTGATATATATTCCATCAAAGTTTGGTTAAATTGGAAAGAGTTTCGGACAAATTGACAAAAATGTAATATCTCCATAGGCTCAGTGTTAAACTAAGTCCGCCCATGGCGGCGATGTTTGACGATATTCGGAACTAGAGGCTCAGTGACTGAGCCTGTATCGCTCACCTGGCAAAATGCCTCTAAACCAAACATGACTAAAAAAGATGTTTTCTTACAAAGGGGGTCGAATGTTTAGTTATGCTCTTCATAAGCACCAATGTTTTTTGTCTGATCCTATTGAAATTCATAATTTTGGCAAAGGACCTTCTATTCATTTCAGAGATGATGATTATATGGATGGTTATCTCATTCCAGGCTCCAATGTTAAACTATGTTCTGCAATGGAGGCCATCTTTTTTATCAGATCCAGGTAATAACCTTCCATACATCCTTACTGTAAGGATTGGTTGAATTTGCTTCAGTAGTGTCAGAGGAGATAGCAAATAGATGTTTTTCCCATAGGGTCCCATGTTCTGCACTGGCAGCCATGTTTTTAAGGGAATCAGAAAAATTTCAGAAATCTACATAAAAAACCTTCCATACATCATTCCTGTAGAGTTTGGTTCCATTTGCTTCAGTAACTTCAGAGGAGATAGCAAATATTTGCTTTTCCCATAGGGTCCCATGTTCAACTATGTTCTTCGCTGGCAGCCATGTTTTTTCGTGGATCAAAAAAATTTCAGCAAACTAAGTAAAGGGCCTTCCATACATCATTTCTGTAAAGTTTGGTTCAATTTGCTTCAGTAGCTTCAGAGGAGATAGCAAATATATGCTTTTTCCCATAGGGTCCAATGTTAAATCTAAGTTCAGCGCTGGCGGCCATGTTTTTTGGCAGATCAGAAAAATTTCAGCAAACTCAGTAAAGGACCTTCCATACATCATTCCTGTAAAGTTTGGTTC
>MJUU01047899.1:43739-65987 GCA_002080025.1 Modiolus philippinarum | reverse complement strand
AAGTGGTAGGTCAATGATATTTGGTATATGGATTGCAATTGGTCATGGGTAGTGCATGGCAGTCTGTCTTTTGGTTTTTGTTCTTGACCTTAATTTCACGGTCTAATGAGCATGTTAAGTTTTTGTTATGATGTAAATTTCTCAGTAACAACAAGTGGTAGGTCAATGATATTTGGTATATGGGTTGGTCTTAGGAAGTACATTACAGTCTGTCATATTGCTTTTGCCCTTTACCTTGATTTCATTATCTAGTAAGCATGTTTAGTTTTTTATTATCTATTAATGGCAGGTCACTGATGTTTTAAATTTGGGTTGGTCTTGTGTAGCACACGACTGTCTGTTATATGACTTTTGTCCTTGACCTGATGTTTACATTATATTGAACTTTTTGTCAGTATGTATTAGTGATAGGTTCGCAGTCTAGTGAGCATGTTTTTGTGATAAGGTCAGTTTGATTTTTCACATCAATTTTAGCGGTCAAGCAGGGACGGGCGAGACATCTATTAGGGTCCACACTTGTTTCCTTCCACGGCGGCCCCGCGCCTTATACAGAGGTGCGGCTAATGTATGACAAAAGCAAGTCAAAGAGCCTGTCGTCAGACATTTTTTCTTGTTGTTGAAAGCAGTGAAAACAACCAATTGACATGTGTTTTGTTCATATTTTGTGTATATTTCATCAATAAAAATGTTGTTGTGTACACTCAATAAAATGATTGGAGATCGTATTTGTTGTTTATTTATTCCCATGTCCGTGAGGTCAATGTTGTTTTTTTTTGTTTACATGAAGATAACCGTAGAGGGACTCCAAATTAGAGATAACGGAGAATTCTTTAATGGTCAAAAATGTTTTTAAATTGGTCAAGTTCCCTTTCTTTATTAATATAAAGACATCTATGCTTTCTATCCATTGACATTGTAATTTTCTATCAACGTGCAGAACAGGCGTTTCAATCAATCCAGAGGCATTCCAAATAAATTGGCAATGGTAAAGTGTCGATCTTGCATATTCTGCTTACACCTACAGCCAACAAGAAATCGACGTAAAATAGTCGATAAATATTTATTTAGCTGTTTGTTTACCAACAAGGAAGGAAATGTACAATAAATTTACTGTAAAAATGGAATTGAATCAGTTTATAATAATTTAATATGATGTAGAAATAAATTATCCCAACATAGGCATGAAAAAATTCTTTCTAAGAGATATAATATAATCTTGATAAAGAATAGTGTTAATGTGTTTTTTTTTAATATATCCCATCATAATCCTGCATTTTTGACAGCAATTTAGTAGCTTTGTGCCCCATTTTCAATGTTTGACAATCCCAACAACAATACACAGTACTTTCAGCGCTTTTATATAATTTATTATTTATCTCCCTTTGCCTTAAAATTTCATTTGGGAATTCCTTGCTTCCAAGCTTACCTGCACTATTGGCCAGATAAATTATTGCCTTTATCTTTTCTAACAATCTAAATATATGGTTTACTCAACATATTTTGGAGAAATATGCTGCACAGAGTGTAAATCATATCATATTAAAAATGGGATTCCCCAGATCATGTCATGTGCGTGTTCATCACAAACACAAATAGATTAGACATGAGTATATTTCAAATCTCCTTAATTAACCAATCTCCTTAATTAACCACTATCACATTGATTGTTATACCCATCGATGCTTAGTTTCATAAATAAATACTGGTACAATAATAAAGTGTTTATATAGCGTATAGCGTTCACCCCGTAATGGGCCTCACAACTTTCTTGTCTATAAATATTGTATGAATAAATTATGTGACGTTGATATTCAATGACGAGGTCAAGAATGTAACGGGTTGTTATATTTTATAATTCTGTAATTCTGGCACCGGGAATATATTATATTAGAGAATTTTATTAGAAAAGGCATCTTTAAAAACTGATAATTAAACTGATTTACAATCAAAATTAACAATGCCCCCCAGGTAGAAAGTGACACCTGGCAATCAGCTGATTACATGGTCACGGCTTGGTTAACATGGCGTGGGCTTCACCGGAAAACAAACAGAAGTTGTAAATTGATTTCTTTCTAATTTTCCTTGATGATTTTAATTATCATTGCATTAAAAACAGTTCAGGGGTTGTAAAAACTTTTATGGCTTGATAAAACAACAACAACTATGGGATTAAAAACAAACTGTCCATTGTCATGAAAGTTGAAGGGAGACGCTTCAATTCACAAACCAATTAGACAGTTTACAGAGTAAACACACATTTTATTTATTATTTTTTTCACATTTTATTATAATAAATATCTTCATCTGTATATATCTGAAACAAAAAACAGAATAACCAATTAATCTTCTGTCTATTGCTCATACATAGACTTGTCAACATGACGATTTCGTTCATCTTGCAAGCCGCAGCTTTTCCAACGATGCGGCCTGTCTAAGAAAAAAACATATTTTAGCCCTAAAAAGTGGCCCTGCGGCTAATAGACCCGTGCGGCCCTATGTCCAGAAATCACGGTAATCTTGTTTTGATATTAAAATGTAATGCTCTTCAAAAGTCTTTCATTGAATCATCCCAAATTAAAAGATCCTTTTCATAAAAAAGATCCATCATCATACCTGGATCTGTACCTTTTTATTGATAAATTTGGATGCCTGAAATCTAAACTTTATTTTTATACTTTCTATAAGAAAGTTCATTTATAGTAAAATAGTTTTATTTCTGCACAGTTTTTTTCTAAAGAAATAGCATTGATTGCATTATGGGCAATAGTAAGAACTGCTGTTGTGAAAAATCTTGATTTCTGATGTCAATCATCATCAATCATCAAGTGCCGGAGGCAGAGTTTTGGTCTGATCAACAAAATAGGTGGGACTTATCAGCTTGATCACCTGTGTACACATCAAGATGTAAACTTTTAACATTGGTAGTATTTATTTTGACTTTTCATACTGTGAAGCATTTTAAAAAACAGTGCTTACTATTACAATAGTGCAGCCAACGCTATTTCTTTTGAAATAAAATATAATAAAAAATAAAACTGTTTTACTATAAAAGAACTTTCTTACAGGAGGTATAATAATTTCACATAGTCAATGTAAAACACAACATTATTATATAATTACCAACTTGATGATTGTTACCTCCAAGTTTTGTGAAGTTCCCTTTGAATAGCAATATTTCTACTTCGTCTGTGCATCACTTCTACATTTCACATTATCTATTTATATGCCAATTATGTGTAATTGTATTTTTTCA
Source organism: Modiolus philippinarum (assembly GCA_002080025.1). Classification (NCBI taxonomy): domain Eukaryota; kingdom Metazoa; phylum Mollusca; class Bivalvia; order Mytilida; family Modiolidae; genus Modiolus; species Modiolus philippinarum. The sequence goes on along the minus strand of MJUU01047899.1, from coordinate 62,734 downwards.
TTGTTTCAGCCCTCTATAGATGTATGTGAATTAATTGATGAAAGTTACAGAAAATTTGGGCATATAAATAACCAAGATATTGATAAACTACGACTAAAATACAGATTAAAAGTAGTACAGGTACTGTGTATTGGTATTATTTCAGGGCTATTTATAACATTGTTGCCAACCATTCTAGATTGCCTGAGATAGTGTTGAAAATAATGCAGTACCCCATTTTCAGAGAGCCAATTTTTGAGTTAGAATTTACTAATTTTAAAAATATCAGGAATAAACATACATGTACACGTAATTTGTAGGAAAGGGCACACATTTGACAAGATGTGACAATTAATATTTGTCATTTAATTATGACATTACATTGAAAAAGCAGACAATACAGAACTTATAAATCTATTGTGCCTCACCGAAAATGTTGTTTAACACCGAAAAATTAAAACATTTAGCTATTTAATTATTTTTTTAGTTCGCCTCTTTGACCTATATTTTCCGCTTGACTGGCTTTCATTTAATTTTAGGTCCGAGTTGATATCTCAGTAACTGTACATGGTAGGATCATCTAACCTTGCATGTGCATGCATCTTTGATGATAAGTCAGCATCCAGGCAAAATTAGGTCACTTTGACCTATATTTTCCGCATAATCGACTTACATTCAAGTTTACCTCACAGATCAGATCTAAGTAACTGTACATGGTAGGATCGTCTAACCTTGCATGTGCATGCATCTTTGGTGGTAGGTCAGCATCCAGGCAAAATTAGGCCACTTTGACCTATATTTTCTGCATGATTGACTTACATTCAAGTTTATGTCCGAACTCAGATCTCGATTACTTTACATGGTAAGATCATCTAGCTTTTGTATAAAAGCACTAGGGATGGTAAATCAGCACCCTGCCCAAATTGGGTTTCTGTGTCCATGTGCCATAACAAAGCAAACTTTGTAATCGTTGATTACCTATGTTTGTAATTTAAAATCTAGTTAATATCTGCCATATGGAGCATTTTATCGTACAAACTAATAAAAAGTTTAATGCCATTAGGACATATTTCGGCATTCATGTAATCAATAAGTCATGAATCCAGTATTACCACTACTGTAAATGCATGCAAATAAAATATTTTCTGACATAAATATATAAATGTATTACAGAATATTGAAGACAGCACCATGAGAAACATAATAAGAAGTGTGTCGTCTGATACATTATTCCAGGGACAAGAACTGAAAGATTTATATGTACTGTTTAAGGTAAGGGTTAATCATACATTAAACAAGTATGGTAGAATACATATAGAATAAACATGTAAATTACGTAGAAACATGGCAAAAAATTAGAGAAACATAAACCTAAAGTACAAAAAACATGACTCGGCAATAAAAACTATATCAAAACTGAAGTACTCATACTGTGAACTTTCATAAAAATTGAGCTGATAAAAGGAAAGGGAAACTTGATTCATCCAGAAAATGACAACTTGTCCAACTTATTCAATTTTTCAGAATGCTCTGTTTTTACTATAGTGTTATTAGGGCCCCACATCGAGATGCGTTTGCCCTATAGTTTTCACTTTGTCCGTCCGTCCGTCCGTCTGCCGTCCGTCTGTCTGTCCGTCCATCCGTCTGTCCGTCAACAATTTTTTTGGTTGAAGTTTTCTGGGCTGTTACAGGTGGGAACGATTTCATATTTGGTCTGAAGCTTTATGATGATGAGTTGTACCGTGTAAGCAATTTTCAGGTTTGCCATGACACTACTTCCTGTTTGCCGTTACTTTAACTTTTTATTATACCACTCTATGGATGAAAATTTTTCGTCAAAAATTTCTGGGCTTCTACATTTGGGAATGATTTCATATTTGGTCTGAAGCTTCATGATGATAAGTTGTATCGTGTAAGCAATTTTCAGGTTTGCCATGCCACTACTTCCTGTTTGCCGATACTTTAACTTTTTATTATACCACTCTATGGATGAAAATTTTTCGTCAGTTCTCTGGGCTTCCACAGGTGGGAATGATTTCATATTTGGTCTGAAGCTTCATGATGATGAGTTGTACCGTGTAAGCAATTTTCAGGTTTGCTGTGCCACTACTTCGTGTTTGCTGATATTTAACTTTTTATTATACCTCTCTGTGGATGAAAATTTTTGTCAAGATTTTCTTGGCCTCTACAACTGGGAATGATTTGATATTTGGTGTTAAGCTTCATGATGATGAGTTGTATCCTGTAAGCTATTTTCAGGTTTGCTGTGCCACTGCTTCTGGTTTGCTGATACTTTTTATGCCCCCGTGAATCGAAGATTCTGGGGGCATATAGTTTTTGGTTTGTCTGTCTGTTTGTCTGTTTGTCCACAAAAAACTTGAACATTGGGTATATCTTTTGGGTATATGACCTTGACCTTGACATGTGATGGACTTTTTGAAAAAAATAATAAACTTTAACATTGGGTATATCTTTTCAATGGTAAGTGATATGGCTTTCATATTTTGCATGTGCATTCCTTGTGGCAAGACTTTTTAATTGGTACCAGAATAGTTGACCTTGTGACCTTGACCTTGGCCTGTGAACAACTACATAAAAACTTTAACATTGAGCATATCTTTTGAATTGTAAGTGATAGGGCTTTCATAGTTGGCATGTGTATTCCTTGTGGAGAGACCTTTTAGTCGGTACCAGAATATTTGACCACGTGACCTTGACCTAAAATTTCACCAGAAAAATGAAATTATATTTTGTTTTATTTTATATATATAGAAATTAAACTCATTTATGATGAAATGTTTCTTGATATCTATAGAATTTTTTTTTGTAAAAAAGATTTTTTAAATCATTCAGTATAATTTCTTCATTTATTCACTTTCGTTTTACAGGTATCTATATATGTATTATATATATCAATGATGAGGGATGTTACTAAAAATATCTACTATTTCATTTCCTCTCTTCTGTGTATTCCTTCACTTTTGGGGAACCAGCATAGTTGCCAACTCACATGATTTTCGCGTGTTACACACGCTTTTTCAATGGTTTACATGCGTAGATTATGTCACACGGCGTGTACACGTTTTTCAGAACTTCACACGCCATTACACGCTTTTCGTTGTTTACGTTTTTGGTTATTAGCGATATCGCGTAATTTGTGATTCTCTGGACTTTTCCACACACGTTGTTTATGTTTTTGGTTATTGGCGCTATCAATACCCACGATTCTCCGGACTTTTCATGACCGTAGGTTAAATTGCAAAACTTCGATTCGCACAAACAACTGATTTGGAATCGTTTCAATAAATTTCTTGGCTGGTAACGCCGACTAAAGACACGAGTGCAAAGAGAAAACAAAATTTTATACCGGATCAGTGATACCAAAACAAAATTTGGGAGTACGAGTTTAATGAATAAACTTAAAGTCAAAGAAAGTGATCGGAGAGTAGGGGCTATGCAGTTTACACATTTATATTGTTGGATCATTTACAGAAAATGATCCAGTCTGATATACAAAAGCTCGGGCTCAGTTGGAACTCCTAATCTGTCAAGATAGGTTCAAGGCCATTTCCTCCTTGCCAGCTACAAAAATTTGTTAAATGATGGCCATGGGATGATCAAGGACCAGGCTAAGAAAATCTTTGCTTACTTTTTGCCTTATTTTCTTGTAAATTCAACAAGACTTGTAATTGTTTTGAATATGTCCCCAGTCAGGTTGTTCTAAAATCAACAAAACAGGCAAATGTTGAATACAATGGGAGTTTATATTGGTAAATTGGTTTTTACACAATGTATAGAAATTTTGTACAATAATCCAAAAGTACGTCACACGTTTTCACACGCTTTTTGGTATATCATGTCATGTCATGACATGATTTTTCAATGTCGGAGGTTGGCAACTATGGGAACCAGATCGATTATCCCTGGTGTAATCAAAGTACTGATAACACTGATAGACAGAACACAATGAGTTGACTAAATGTTTCAAAAAGGGGGGGGGGGGTGAAAATTGTTTTCTTAATCAATGCTTGGATAATGATTGGAGGGGTTTATTTAGGTGACTTCTGTGTTTGCATCCACTTGTAATCATCATGTGATGTGATTAAACTTTTCAGTTGATACCAGATTTTATTTCTACAAATGATTTTGTCAGAAGGACATTCATTGTTCAAAGTTGCTAAATGTTTCTTCTTTACTTCTACTCGGGGGCATAAGTGTTTCACAAAACACATCTTGTTAACTTTTTATTTTAAAATATTTTCATTAAACAAATGTTTATAATTTGATACAAAGGAAGTGACTGCCTATTGCGGGGGCCTCCTGCATTCAGGAGTACCTCTAGTTAAATGGGTATTTTCATATTAATCTTGTATAATGTTCAAGGGCCAAAACAGGTGACCTCAACCCAATACGACTTTACGAGGACATTATACAAGATTAATATGGAATTACCCAATTTATGACACCTTTATTAACTGATGACTTAAAATTAGAGGCATTATCTTTACCAGTCATAAAATACAAACTATATGCAAATTTCAGTTTTACAAAGTCAAGATTTCTATTGAATTTTCAGTTTTTAGAAAATAACAATTTTTTTGCACTATTACATGTTTGATGATGTTAACAAATTCCCTTGATGGTGCAACGATCTCATTTAGGTTTGGTCTTGATGGTGCAACGATCTCATTTAGGTTCTGACCTGTGCTGTTTTTTATACAAGCTGATACGGGAATCTGCTGACAAGTAATATTTTGAGCTGCCAAGTAATATTTAGCTATTTACAGCATAGTATTATTATTTGGAACCTAATCTAAGAAAATCTTCTGAATTGTCTTGTGTTTATTTTATTCATACAGGATCAGAATCAATAGTAAAACAAAAACTTAGTAGTAAGTCTTCCAAGGAAGACATGTGTCGCCTGCGTAATAACACACAAAAAACCGGCTATGTTCTGTCAAACAGGAAGTGGGCATGCTTGAGATCCCTTGACCCTTTTACACATTTAAGGTCCCCATACTGATACTCCATGCCAAATTGAAGAAGGCAGGGTTTCTGAGAAAAATGTGACAGAAATTTTCAAGATGCACAAAAATATCCAGTCAAACAGGAATTGGGCATGCAAGAGATTCAAAACTCTATTACACGGTATAGGTCCCCATACTGATACTCCATCCTAAATTACAGAAGGCTGTGATATGTGGTTTCTGAGAAAAATGTGACAGAAATTTTCAAGACTCAAAAAATATTCAAAGTTCAGTCAAACAGGAAGTGGGCATGCAAGAGATCCAATACTTTAATACACGATATAGGTCCCCATACTGATACTCCATAGTGAATTACAGAAGGCTGGGATCTGCGGTTCCTGAGAAAAACGTGACAGAAATTTTCAAGACACAAAAAATATTCTAAGTTCTGTCAAACAGGAAGTGGGCATGCGACAGATCCCAAACTCTCTTACATGGTTTAGGTCCCCATATTTATACTCCATGCCAAATTGCAGAAGGCTCGGATACATGCTTCCTGAGAAAAATGTGACAGAAATTTTTGTGACGCCGAGGACGACACCGACGACGCCGCCGACACAAGATGACAGATAGTGATCCCTATATGTCGCCACTGCGTGAACGCAGGCGACGCAACAAATTAACATGTGATCAAGACACAGAAAACAAATATGGCCGATTTATTTATACAGGGCATTACTATACATGGCATTTATAAATTTTAAGTGCCAAGAACTTGCTGTTATTAGCTCACCTTGCCATCACTATGCATCCCTTGTCCGTCTGTCTGTCTGTCAGTCAACAATTTAAAAAATCTTTGTCTTTCTGTCAGTCAACAATTTAAAAAATCTTCTCCTCTGAAACCGCTGGGCCAAATGTAACCAAACTTGACTTGAATCATCACCATGGTATGGCTTCTCAAAATTGTGTTCGATTAGTCGGCTGGTCAAACAACATGGCCGCCATTGCTAAAAATAGAACTTAGCCGCCATTGCTAAAAATAGAACATAGGGGTAAATTGCAGTTTTTGGCTAATAACTCGAAAACCATTACAGATATCAAAAATCTGACAGAGGTGAAAATGATCAGCATGACTAGATCTACCCACCGTGCAATTTTGAAGAAAATCTGAAACCCATCTGGAGTTATAGCCCTTTTTCCGTAAAATTTTCAAAATTTTTGCATCTTTTATTTTTTATTTCAAAAAGTGTAACAGATAGAGGTCAAGTGTAAATTGCAAAAATGTTCAGCATAACTAGATCTACCCACCCTGAAATTTTGAAAATCCATAAACCTTTGTAAGAGTTATTGAAGCTATAGAAGATGAAGGTTAAGTGTAACATGATGAAATGTTTGCCATGCAATTCAAAACTGGTGTTGAAAATAGTTGGGTGACCGCCATTTTCAAAATGGCCGCCAAAAAAGCCGGGAAAATTCAACATTGTACGATTTCAAAGAAATTTGGTTTCCAAATAGATATTAATGTCGCAACTTCAAAACTGGTGTTGAAAATTGTTCGTTGACCACCATTTTCAAAATGGCCGCCAAAAAAGGCAGGAAAATTCAACATTGTCCTATTTCAATGAAATTTGTTTCCAAAAAGGTATTGATGTCCCAACTTCTAAACTGATGTAAAAAAAATGTTTGTTGACCGCCATTTTCAAAATGGCCGCCAAAAAAGGCAGGAAAATTCAACATTGTCCGTTTTCAATGAAATTTGTTTCCAAAAAGGTATTGATGTCGCAACTTCAAAACTGATGTTGAAAATTGTGCGTTGACCACCATTTTCAAAATTGCGCTAAGAAAGGCGGGAAAATTCAACATTGTCCGATTTCAATAAATTTGGTTTCCAAATAGGTATTGATGTCGAAACTTCAAAACCAATCTTAAAAATTATTCGTTGACTGCCGTCTTCAAAATGGCCACCGCAAAAGGCGGGAAAATTCAACATTGTCTGATTTCAATTAAATTTGGTGTCCAAGTGGATATTGATGTCATTACTTCAAAACCGGAGTTGAAAATTGTTTGTTGACTGCCATTTTCAAATGGCTGCCAAAAAAAGTTGGAAGTCAAAAAAGCCCATCAAAGAAATGTTCAAAACATGATCAGACTTGAAATACAGTTCAAGATATTGGTGGTGTTCGAGCTACAAAAGTTTGAGAGACTGAAGATCAACTGTAAAACTTACAATGTTACCTTGATTGTGACAACTGAAAACCAGGTGAGCAATACAGGCTCCTGGGAGCCTCTGGTATTAAATGGTCAAATCACACTGAATTTTAAGTCATCAGTTAATACTTTGTGATACATAAACTAATACAGAGTTTTCAAGTTACCAATACATTTCTCTTTTTATATCAAAACTGCTGGTATGGTGGGTAACTCTATAATAAGCAAAAGTGTGAAACCAACAGGAAGGCATTCTGGTGCCAGTCTATCCCACCATCCAGAAACTTTTTCCATCTCCAAATTCTAGAGCTACTACATGTATCTCGATAATCCTGTTTTATTTCAACACTTTACATATGAAATGCCAAAACAGAATACAACTTGCACAATGACATGACATTATGTTACTTTATAAAGTGTCTGCCAGTTTGAGGTTTTTTATTACTTTACAGGAAGAATACCTGAGCTCCTGTTATTGGAGAACCCACCAACAACCAGTGGACACAGCTGATAAATACGACCCTAGTCGACCTTATTATGAACTATATAAGATAGACTTTGATCAGTTTAAAACCCTGTTTTTGTCCCTGTCTCCATGGGCAACAGGACAACATGCTGAAAATTTATCCTTGTATATGTTTAGGGTAAGTATGTACTGTATTTGTTTGTCATTATAACATCTCATTCTTATGTGTTAAAATGTGGGTCTCAATGCTGATTTAAGCAGGATGGGGTTGGTCTTTTTAAGAATTCAGGAAGCAGAATCATCAATAATACTCCATGTAAAAATGCAAAAAGGTGATTTGAGTGATGAGGGGAAACTGCTGAAAACTCGGCCCCTGGTCGAGAAAAAAGTAGTCTTTTAAAAAGTGCTTGTAAAATTATTTGCCTGTGAAATAAGAAAATCAACAAAAATTGAAGGGGTTTTTGGGAAAGTACCCCACCATTGAAACCCTCAAAAAAGGAATTCTGCCTTTATCTCACTTGCAACTAGTGAGTTCTTTGATTTTATAATGCTTAATTGGAGTTTACAGTGTGAGATGGACAGCAAAAGATTGATGCAGTCTAATAGGATCTTGCATTAGGTCAAATTAAAGATTGGGATATCTTTCACAAGTGTAGGAAATTTCGTCTTATCTCGAGTTGAGCGTAGTGAAACGAGAGGAAAAGACGTAGAATTTCTTACACGAGTGAAAGATAGCCCGATCTTTAATTTTGACTGAATGCAAGAGCCTATTTCTTCCGTAAAATACGAAAAGAAACGCCTGCAAACCTATACTGTTTGAACAACATTGTCGCCATTCGAGTGTACTTAACATTATGATGTCAGGTGTTTTATGACGTTTAGTCATGGTAACGATTGTTTTATCACAAAAATTGACACTTATGGTTGGCCATTTATCCATGTAAGATGAGGGCGCATGCATCGATTACCAGTGTAAGATGAGGTCGCGTGCATCGATCTTACACAGGTCATTTCACACTGTAAACCACCATTTACGGAAGAAAATCTCATCTTCCATGGAGAAATAACAAACCAGAAATGTGGATTTTTTGTAATTTTACAATTTAACCATAACTAAATTTCATTAAGTACCTGACATCATAGAGGTAAGTATGCTCAATGGCGAAGACACTGCTCAAACAATATAGATTTCCAGATGCTTTATTGAAATAGGTACTTTACATGAGATCAAGATACTGAAAAACGGCCAATCAAAGATTGCCATCCCACAGCTACCCCTTTTTGTACCTCCTCCCCTTGTAAAAAAAACAAGTGTTTTTGAAACTAAATTTCTTTCTGTTGAAACAATCATTGTTACTGTAGAACACCAAGATAATAAGATATGGTTGCTAGGTAGAATTTCAAAAAGTGCAGGTTTCTGAGAATTTCAGAAAATTTACCAAAATTTGAATCAACCTGACTGTTGATAATCATCATTTTTACTGTAAAGAATTGAAAACATATGGTTGCTAGGTAGAATTCCAAAAAATAATGGGTCTTTGAGAGTTTCTTGAAATTTACCAAACTTAGAATCAAAGTTTTTTGCAATCTAACTATTGAAAATTATCACTGAAACTATAAGGCATCAAAAAAGATATAATTGCTAGGTAAAATTCCAAAAAGTAATTGGTCTTTGAGAGTTTCAGAATATTTACCAAAATTAGAGTCAGTTATTTTTGCACTCTGATTATTGAAAATGATCTTTACTACTGTAAGGAATTGAAAAAGATACGGTTGCTAGGTAAAATTACAAAAAGGAATTGGTCTTTGAGAACTTCAGGAAATTTACTAAAAATTAGAATAAAAGATTCTTGCAACCTGACAGTTGTAATTTTACATCATTCTAACTCTAAATAATTGAAAAAGATATGGTTACTAGGTAGAATTCCAAAAAATTATGTGTCTTTTTTTGAGAGTTTCAGGAAATTTACCAAAATTAGAATCATATTTTTGAAATCCCAGTGTTCATACTAGCTGATGACATTAAAGATTTGCTTAATTATAAAACTCTATGTTGGAATTTCAAAAATTATTAGTCTTCGACATTTTCAGGAAATTTATCAAATTTGGCACCGGGGTCTTAATGCTTAGAATGGATTCAAAGAGCAACTCCAATAATTCCTCATGAAAATAACAATCAAAAATCAAAATTATACATAGAGTTCCAGTCGTTCTGATGAGTACTGATTGTTTTACATTTTTTGTCCCTTAAGGGCATGCCCCCAGGGGTCATACCAAAAGTCCGCTATCATCAGTAAATGAGATGCATATAATGGAACTTGTGTACAAAGCTTCAGCTTCCAAACATAAATACTATAGATTATTTCCCTTATTACTGGATATCTCGAAATACAATTTCTCTCATTTTTCCGCCCAGAGGGCAAATTTCAAAATTCTGAAACCTTTGGCACAGACAACTATTATAGTGTTACTTATTCCCTTATTACAAGGTTTCTGCGATTTAAGGTGTAAGAGGAGTTCCAGCTGAATCAATTTTTTTCGTATTTTGGACCTCCTAGAGATGATGCCCTGAGGGGTCATACCAAAATTCAGACACCCTCTGTGAAGTTGCCACATAATATGTGAGTCGATTCCTGAGTTTCTTCAATTATTGGATCTCGCTAAAATTTGTTTTCGCCGGCGTTTGACCTAAATTCTTGATCCACAGTGTGCAAATTCAGATCATACTCTAGTATGGTTTCAAATTTGTATCTCTTATAGTTCCAGAGCTATTGGGGAGCATTACAAACACACATACGTACGTATGTGCATACAGACGGACTGCATTACATAATCCCCCCCCTTAAAGCAGGGATAAAGATATTTTCATTAGTGAAAGATACCATTTGTTCTGCATAAAGGGTATAAGAAAGAAAAAATCCAGCACTACATGTTGAAACCAGTTGATAAGACATCTCGAACATATTTGTGCTTCTTCTTCATAAAACCAATATTGCTGCGGTCAAGCAAGTGGCAAAACTTTTATTGTAATGAAGTCAAGATTAACACCCCAAGCTTACACAATGTGTTAGATGCATCGATGTCAAATGTCTACATTGTAGATATATCAGACGTGAAAACCTGACAAATGTATACAATGTTGTCTTTGCGTGACGGCGAGTCAATGAAAGGTAGAGAGCTTGGGGTGTAAATCTTCACTTCTGTAAACTGAAAGTTTTGCCACTTCCTTGACCGCAGCAATATCCACCATCTACACTTAGGAACCATTAGGAAAAAGAAGGGAAACGGGGGAATGTGTCAAAGAGACAACGACCCAAAGGGGAGTAATAACAACTCAAAGCCACCATAAGATCTTCAATGAACGGTGAGGAAACCCCACACCCAACAGCAGGTCGGAGTTGGCCCCTAAATAAAGAGTAATCAAGTTCAGCGAAATAAACATCATCCTAGACTCCCATAGACATAAAGTGAACTAACTAGAAAACAGACAAGACACACAAAAGCTTAATAAATTTCCTGACTTAGTACAGGCGCAAACCTGCTGCGGCGAGGTTAAACTAGTTTTATTGGGCCCAAACCTTCCCCCTATAGCCAATGTGATAAATAAAAAAAAAACGATCGTAACAACAGCAAAATTCAGTTGGCAACAGGACTGAGTCAATTGTGAAAAATGAAACTGAAAGAACTAAATATACGGACATAAACATGTAATCACAAGAGACTACTAGCAATTAACTGACATGCCAGCTCCAGATCCATTACCAACTGACAAATTAAGATATGTACCCTCAGTATACAGCTTCTATCAAGATCCCTTCCTGTGAGGAGTTTAGCATAATGATATCATGTATATACCGGAATACATAACCTGTGTCCATGCAATACTGATTTTAGAAATTTAGAATGTGTTTAGTTAAAATGCAAAGACCCTATCAAAAAATCAATTAATACCAAAGAAGAATTAGTTTTTTTTTGTCTCGCCTGCGACGAAAGTCGCTGAAAGCGAGACATAGGTATAGCAATCTGGCGGTGGCGACGGCGGTGGCGACGGCGGCGGCGGTGGCGGCGGGGGCGTAAACTTTTTTCTAAAACCTTCATAACTTTTCAAGGGTAATACATACAAACATCATCTTTGGTCCACAGCACCACCAAGTGATGACCTTTCCAGCAGCATATATTTTGGATGACCTTGACCTTGTTTTCATGGTTCAATAAGCACATAAACATTGCGACATAGTTTCACATTCAAGTCCTTTTCTCAGGAACTATAATACCTAGACTTGTCATATTTGGTCTATAGTGAGATCTATATGGGTACACGGCAGTCTGACACCTGTCGTGTTGCCTTGACGTCAATTGCATGGTTCAGTGAACTTAGAAAATCTGCGACATAGTTTCACATTCAAGTCCTTTTCTCAGTAACTGTTACACCTAGACCAGAGATGGGCAACGATTACAAATACCAGTAATCGATTAATAATCGATTATTTTATGAATTTTGTGTAATCGATTATTAGTCGATTACATGGCTTGCTACTGTGTAAGCGATTACATTAGGCAATGTAATTATAATTACATTTCGATTACAACAAACATTTTATGACAACAGTTTTTAGCTCACCTGGCTATGCCAGGGTGAGCTTTTGCCATCACTTGGCGTCCGGCGTCCGTCGTCCGTCCATTGTCCGTCCGTCCGGCGTAAACTTTTCATTCAAAGATCTTCTCCTCTGAAACCACTGGGCCAATTGGAACCAAATTTGGTCACAATAGTCCTTTGGTGGTCCCCTTTAAAAAAGGTATCCGGCAGGTCCGTACCTCATCCAAGATGGCCGCCAGCGGGGAACATAGTTTTAACATTGGGCCTATGGGAAAGACATTCAAAGATTTTTTTCTCAGAAGCTACCCATCCAATTATACCCAAACTTAGTCACAATGGTCCTTAGATGGTCCCTTCCAGAAAAGGTATCTGGCAGGTCTCTACCTCATCCAAGATGGAGGCCAGCGGGAACATAGTTTTAACATTGGACCCTATGGAATATACATTCAAAGATCTTCTTCTCAGAAACTACTAGTCCAATTAGAACCAATCTAAGCCACAATGGTCCTTAGGTGGTCCCATCCAAAATATGTATCTGGTAGGTCCGTACCTCATCAAAGATGGCCACCATCTGGAACATAGTTTTGACATTGGCCCTATTGATTTTAAGGGGAACCTCTGCCCAAATTTTTGAATTTTTATTAGAAAAGTGGTCTGCATGTTTTAATTTCAGCACTATGTATTACTTTAATTATAAGGGGAACCCCTGCCCAAATTTTTTTTGAATGGTGTTCTGTTATGGGTTGTAATGGATGGTGGATCTTTCGGTTGCCATGGAAACCAAACAAGAATACTGTAATTTTAGAAAAAAAAAAAGTATTCTGCTAAATTTTATTTTTCATTTTTCCTATTGGAAATGCCTTTTATCTATGTCAGCCATGGTCCAGGCGAGCGATACAGGCTCTTGAGAGCATCTTGTTAATTTATAAATTTTACATTTAGCATATCTACAATATAAATGATACACAAAGTTAACACTTGGAATTGAATTTGAGCATCATCAGTTTAAGGAACGTGTCATCCCCTAGTCTGCAACATTCTGGGCGAAATGTTCATTTCTGTGTTTTCTAAATAGAAAATAAAGAACACTCTTTTGGGTGTACATTGTATTTTTTACGTATGGTTTAAAATATTCAATTGTTTACATAGAAATGCTCTTTTTATTACTTGGATAACACTACAATTTTATTGCACAATCAATCTGATTCACCTGATCTTTGACACTTCATTAAAGGTGACCATTTATAGCCCCAGATGTAAATATGACAGGTATATAATTTTCTGACATTGTTTAGATAAGGGATTATCTAATTAACATAAAGCAAAGACTAAGATATATTAATTATAAAATAATTGCAGAAATCTGTCATCTTTGTGTATTAAGAATTCATGATTCAGTACTTATGTTTATGTTTTCATATTATATCAGTTTTCATATTTTATCAATTTTTAGGTCTTAGCCTTCCAATTAAATGTATTTCAGTATTAGTGCTGTTGTTTAGAGGTTACCTGTCAAAATGTGCACATCTAGCATATATAAATTACAGTTTATATATACATTTATGTTTTACTATATTATGACTTTTTTGAAGTTTAGTAAGTTAAGATTACTTGACATTCCTGAAAAGTTTGACGTTGTTTGCACATTTCCAGATATATATGTTTTGCAGTATCTCCATTTAACTTAAATATTCCTTAAATTTGGTAAATTACCTGGTATTTTAGTTTGTCCAAATACTAAACACAAATGAACTTATTCTCTTATTTTTGTGTTCATGAACTCACTCGATCTTTAAGAGATTTAGTAATGCAGCCTGGGGCATGAAATTTTTCAAAGAACACAGATCAAATTTACATGTACCTTCATTTGTTCAAGACTATAAGGCTCAATTGATCTATTTACTTGTGCTTAGATTAATTTGGTATCAAAATGTATTCTATTTTCATAGAGAAAACACAGAAAAATAGCATATGTATAAATATATGCTCATGTTACATTCATATTTTATATGGAGTGAAAATCATCTACTATTGATCACCATTTTCCCCACACATTCTTCAAAAATCTGCTTTGAATTTAAAAGTAATTGAAAAATAATCGAAAAGTAATTATAATTACAACCATTTTTTCCCCTGTAATTGATTATTTTCGATTATAAGTAATCAAAATTCATATCAGTAATCGATTACCTTCGATTACTTGAAAAAATGTAATTAATTACAATCGATTACGATTACCGATTACGATTACCCCATGTCTGACCTAGACCCGTCATATTTTGTTTGTAGGGAGATCTATATGGGTACACACCAGTCTGACACCTGTCATGTTTCTTTGACCTCAATTTCATGGTTCAGTGACTTTGTTAAATTTTTACATTCAAGTCTATTTCTCAGCAACTGTAGCCTCTAGACTCACAATATTTGTCCTATAGCAAGATTTATTTGGGTATATGCCAGTCTGACATTTGTCATGTGACCTTGACCTCAATTTCACGGTCTAGTGGCCACGTTAAGTTTTCTGCTTAAGTCCATTTCTCAATAACTAGAAGTGGTAGGTTGATAATATTTGGTATGTAGGTTGGTCTTGGGTAGTACATGTCAGTCTGGCAGGTGACTTTTGTCCTTGACCTCAATTTTACGGTCTAGTGGCCATGTTAAGTTTTTCTGCTTAAGTCCATTTCTCAATAACTAGAAGTGGTAGGCTGATCATATTTGGTATGTAGGTTGGTCTTGGGTAGTACATGTCAGTCTGACAGGTGACTTTTGTTCTTGACCTCAATTTCACTGTCTAGTGGTCACGTTAAGTTTTTCTGCTTAAGCCCATTTCTCAATAACTAGAAGTGGTAGGCTGATAATATTTGGTATGTAGGTTGGTCTTGCATACCTGTCAACCTCCAAAGACCCAAAATCTGGTCATGACCTGCATTGGATAGTAAAAAATCTGGTCATAACGCGTGACTAACTTTTTTCATCCCAATTATTCTATTATAAATTCGCGACAAACCTTTTTCAACCTAAGTATTTACTTATCAAGCAATTTATTTACATACTTTAATCCTCACTTACTACCTACTTATAAACAGCAGACATGATAATTAAATTTCATGTCTATTTAATACCTTTGGCTTTGTTTCACCTTTTCTGATTAAGATTTTTTACTTGGACCAAAACTGGGCATGATGTGTCAATTTTAAAATCTGACCTAAAATCATTGTAGATCATTGTAACTGTCAGAAAAGTTCACCGTCTGAATTACATCACTAGGTCGCTTGATTTCACCCAATGCCCCAATCAAACTTTTATTTCCACCGCGAACGTTAACACTTGTGAAGCTTTTCGTGGGGTTGTTGCTGGTCCAGAAATCAGTCTTTTCCATTGAGTTGAAGAAATTCCCAGTACACTCAATGCGTGTAGTTATCTTAAAAACGGCTCATCAAACTCCATAACAGCGTAATTATAACAATAAGAGACAGTATTCTAAACCGATAGAGAGTAAAAAAACACAACCGGAAATGTAAATACGAACATTAATACACAAAACGTTACCGGAAGTCAAATCCGGGTGAAGACGGGTGACGACTTCGATTCTCGGGTTATTTAACAACCCGATCGGGTTACTACATTTCATCGGGTGACAGGTGAAAATATCGGGTCTGACCCGCAGAAACCGGGTGAGTTGACAGGTATGGTCTTGGATAGTACATCTCAGTCTGGCAGGTGATTTTTGTCCTTGACCTCAATTTCACGGTCTAGTGGTCGCGTTAAGTTTTTCTGCTTAAGTCCATTTCTCAATAACTAGAAGTGGTAGGTTGATAATATTTGGTATGTAGGTTGGTCTTGGGTAGTACATGTCAGTCTAGCAGGTGACTTTTGTCCTTGACCTCAATTTCACAGTCTAGTGAGCATGTTCACTTTTCTGTAGTTCACTTAGATTTCACATCAATTTAGAGTCCAGCAGGGACAGGCGAGACATCTTTTAGGGTCATCACTTGTTATATTACACCAATGTGATTTATGTCTGATTGTTTTTTAGTCTGTTTATATAGTGGGCAGTTATTGAATTTAAGGATGTTCGCTGGTCATGTTTATGTATTTCTGTCAGATTTTCGGACTTCTCTAGTTTTATCGATTTAAAAGCTCAATATTGTTTTGCCCGGTGACCCCAAAATTTTTTCCCAAAATTTCATTTTATACACCTTTTCGGGCATTCTGACAAAATTTTATTCAATTGGTGTTATTTTGTCACATTCATTATTGGATTAACATTCCTCACTTTAAATCTATGAAAAATGCAGAGGAGTTCAGTTTCCCGCCATTTTTTGAAGGACTTGTTACTAAAAAATTACATCGGTAACCTAACAATTTTTTTGGCTTAAATTATTTCTTTTCCTATTTTCTAACAAAAAATCACATTTAATTGAAATCCTTGTTATTTTGAAATTGACCAGCGAACATCCTTAAGCCTTAAAACTATCTTTTTGTCTTACTTATAAAATTACTATTATTTTTTCAGTTAATAGATGAGAATAAAGACAACATGATAAACTTTAAAGAATTTGTGTACATCCTCGGTGTGGTGTGTAAAGCTGATCTAACACATAAGTTAAAATTACTGTATATGTGTCACCAGCCCCCAGCATTGTTACCTACAGACAAACTTGATGATACAACAGAGGATGGGCCGGTCTCTCCTGTCTCTAGTAAGTCTAAATAATAAAATTACTGTATATGTGTCATCAATCCCCAGCATTGTTACCTACAGATAAACTTGATGATTCAACAGAGGATGGGCCAGTCTCTCCTGTATCTAGTAAGTTCCTTGTATGGTTATAAATACACAAGTTAGAAATAGAACATAAATTGATTAATGGTTTTTAATTGCATTACAGTCGCAATAACAGTACATTATTTGAATACCTGAGAGCGTCAATCTTGATTTGACAGTCAAAATATCCGTTTACAGGCTCCGCTACGTGTCGCCTGTAATTTGCATTTTGACCGTCAAATCTACGATTGACACCCTTGGGTATTCAAATAATGTACTGTTATTGCTTTATTGTCCTATACTGCTCTTCCCCTTTTTGGCCATATCAAACTGTCACTTCCTGATTACATTTTTGAATGCCAAGAGTAGTATTATGACTAGTGAACATTAGCTGACAGTTACTAAAATAATAGTTATCTGATCCAGGTCTTCCATTTATTAGTCCCGATTGAAGTTAAAGAAATTGTCCACCATTCTTATAACATCATGATTCATGGATTCAGCTTTGCTTTCTGGTTTGTGTCGGGAAGGAATGCGTGTTTATGTCATGATTTATAGTATAACTGATTGACTGTCATGAATATCAATAAAAATGTCACGAGTGCCGAACAATGCAGAAGGATTTAACGAGTCGCAGAACTTGTTCTGCAATGAGTTAAATCCCCTGTGTTGATCGACACGAGTGACATTTTTATTGATATTCATGACAGTCGATTAGTTATGCTTTTTACTACATAGATTTTCTACTCAAAAATCGAGATTTTAGATGTGTATTATTTATTCATTTCAATATGCCAGTTATTTACTTGACAACGACATTGAAGAGATATTGTGTTGTCGCTTCATTAAGACGTCATCCAGTGACTAGAAATCCTTTATTTTCACCGGTGACAATATGACATTTATTTAACTGAGAAAACTCTATAAATCACCGCTAGCTATATAATAATATATTTTTTTCATTTTACACATCAGAAATATTTTTGTAACACTCAGCACTAGAATTTTAAATCCTTCCTCTCAATAAACAGCCTTAAACTTGGGGTTGATTTTGCTGCAATTTACTTTCATAGTTATAACATTCTTGATTATGTTTGGAATCACAAGAGAAAATTTCTCAACAATTCAATATCTTACAGGGTTGCCACACATCTAGGAAAACTGGAAAACCCTTGAATTTCATTTTGAACTTCAAGGACATGGAAAAGACCTTGAATTTCAAAATATTTGGAAATATCCTAAAAAAAAACATGGAATTTGATTAATTTGATATTGTTAGGTGGCATTCAGAGAAATTATGGAAAAAAATTATTGCAGCCCAAAATTTTATTGACTATTTTGGTCCTTGAAAATGGCTAGAATATCCTTGAAAAGTCCTGGAAAAATCCTTGAATTTGGAGACATCCAAGCAGTGGCAACCCTGTTCTTAATATTAATTCTTTTTTTGCTAATTTATCAATATTCCTGTACAATATTTTCACTTTCTGTTTACAGCTGATGTGGCTGAGGAAGCAACTGATTACTTTACAGACAACAAGTCACAGACAGATTCTACAAAAGATGGTAAAATTTTACATTTTTTACCGGGTTTTCCCGTTGGGAAATCCGGTTATTGAAATGCTGATGTACGGCGGTTGGGCGGATGGGCGGGCGGCTGCTAGATCTTGTTAGCGCAACTCCTCTGTAACCGTGCAACAGAATTTCATGAAACTTTGTATGTAGCAAGGACATCATATGTAGATTTGCATATTGTCAGGAATTTTTCATCGTACAATTTTTCCAGGAGTTATGCCCCTTTGAACTTAGAATTTTATAGGTGTTTTTACCATATGCTTGTAAGCGCAAGTCCTCTTTAACCGTTCAACAGAATTTCATGAAACTTTGTATGTAGCAAGGACATCATATGTAGATTTGCATATTGTCGGGGATTTTTCATCGTACATTTTTTCCAGGAGTTATGCCCCTTTGAACTTAGAAATTTATAGGTGTTTTGACCATATGCTTGTAAGC
>MJUU01047899.1:19903-35504 GCA_002080025.1 Modiolus philippinarum | reverse complement strand
AAACTCTATAAAAATTTCAGTATGAAAATCTTCTTAAGTATGTGCTGATATAGAAAATAAATGTGAAAAAGAAATGAATCACATTATAAGAAGGTGTCAGTGGTTTAAAAGGGTGACATAGGATGAGTGTAGTGAGGGAATAGCATGAAAATCCAGACAGGTTTAACCCTACCGTTAATTCTTGCTGGTGCCAGTACAAAGTACGGCTATACCAAGTTCCAATCATTGTCTACATTTTTCTTTTGTCTTTTTATTGGTTTTTTTGTGTTGTTCACTGGTGGATTGTGGCATGTGATTGTAATTGTTGGCCATTGTAACTGTTTCCTGTTATATTAATTGAAAGCAAAAGAAACGGCCAACCATGCAGGATATTGTACTTCAGCCAAGTCAGATTTTTTTAGAAATGCTTTATTTTTTTCAGTGAAAAGGTAAACATACCCCATTGAGACCCTTAATGGAAACACATAAGATTTTATCAAATCTTAAGAACTTGAAGATAGTTTAAAGTTAAATGACTCGTATCCTTCCTTGAAAGGAAATTCATTTGGCATCTGCTTCCTTTTTACCAGGGAGTTTAGGCCATTCAAAATAAATTGTTTGTTTCTCAAGCCTTTTTATTTTAAATTTGTTGCGAGTATTTTGGGGGTAAGGTTTGGAAGACATTTAAAAAAATATATATAATCAGTTGTAGGGCAAAATCAAGATTTACATTGAAGAAACATGTCGGAGAGAAAAAAACTTTATAGCACCTTCTGACTCTCCTGTGCATTTATATCTGAAACTGTGTTCAGTCCCACAATGTTTTGTTAAGAAATGTTTTCTAGTAGTTATTTGTAGAGGTTTATTTGGTCAAACCATTATATGTAATAAGCCATATCCGAGCTCTAATATAAGGATTTTCCAGACAACGTCACAGTATAGAAAACGCTACGTCATAAAGCCGCAGACGTCATGAAACTATGTTGTTGAAGTACATTCTTGGTCACATGGGGTGGACACGTTTGTGACGTAGGGCGGACAAACAACAGCTGGTTTATCTAAATACCCGAACTGGGATATGGTCTATTATTTTGTTATTATCTATGCAACATAGAATGTTGTTTTACACATGGTGTAAGTTGGTTAGTTTTTTGGATCTACTTTTACATAAAAATTATTATCATGAAGTAGAAAAAATGGAAACAGGTTTTTCATATTTTATCGGAATTTTGACATTTTTACAGCGGGAAATAAAAGTTAATGTTTATATGTGAGGTCAGTGTTCATTATGGTTGGAAATCAGCCCAATATTTCAACTTAAAACAGAAATTAAAATTTTTACTGTGAAAATACTACAATATAGATTATCTTATTGTCACAATCAAAAGAAAAAAATAAATACACTCAATATTTTCAAATTTTGAAAATTCAACATGTTTTTACATATCAGAGGTTTATATTATCTCAAGCAAGATTTGTTAGCATTTGTAGACATTGTGTTCAATTTACTGTATTTGTTTCATATTTTCGCGGTGTACTTATTTTCACGAATTTCGCGGTCGCCAACCTTTCGCGAAAATAAGTTCCCGCAAATGTAATAATCTAACATTAAAGTTATAAGGAAAGCACTCACTTCCGTGAAATTAAATAAAATTAAATTAAATACTTGGATAGAATGGAATTCTCGCGAAAATAAGACACGTGAATATAAGTACAATTACAGTATAAACACATGAATTGATTTGTATTATTATATTATTTGTTCAATTTTATATGATGCACCTCTTTGTGATTGATTTTCTACAGTGAAACTTGCCTTAACCAAAGCCCTAAGAAATTTTACATATTGTTTGGCTTTTCCTGGCTCAGAATATATAATTTTTGATATTTAACAGAATCTTAGCAGAATCTAGCTGTGTTTATGTCAGGGCTGTTCCATTAAAAGGCACTTTTTTGGCAAGGGATCCACCCATAGAAGTTTTTTAAAACTTAATCTATATATGTCATTTAATTTGTCACCGTTTCAACAACCACCCATATGTAAAAAATAAAAGTGCCTTCCCCCCGTCCCTCATATGTTTTACTGGAACAGCCCTAAGTAGGAAATTGATTACCTGTCAACTCCTGTGAAAGTGAAACCAGCACCGAAGAAATAGACTGCAATAATAGTAATAAAACAACACATTCAATGAAAATAATTTAGCCCAATATGTCTAACTTTTCAAATGATTTTCTGTATCTATTTTATTAGAATTATTGCTTTGAATTTAGTTGAAAGAGAAAATGGAGTAAGTGTTGACATCATTCGTTCTGTAAATCTTCATTTTTATATGTACCTTTTAATACATGCTTAAAAAAATAAATGCAGTATAAATAGTGATTTCACAGTTTTGTCATGGTTCCGTTTAGAGAGGTTTCACTGTACTGGTAAAAATGGTTTGAAATTATCGTTATATAATGATCTGTGATATATTTTGAATTGGACCATGTGGGAAATGATGTAACATTTATATAAATTGTACATGTAGCAGTGCTTTTACACTGAATTGTCTATATAATGCTTACTGCTTGTATTGTTTATTTTTTGTATTAAGGAAAACGTTAATTATATGTGGACCTTATCCACTTTGCCCTTTGTCTTGTTAGCAAGATGTTCATCCTGCCAAAGCAAATGCTAGTATCAGTTAGGCTCAGACCATTTGATTTTCAGGGGGGTCTGGGATCTTTACCTGAGTTGGGATTTTTAAGGCCTGCTTTGCAGGCCAGATTATTTTTTTCCGATATACACTATGCAAGGAAATTTTGTTGAGCCAGGCTTTTTTTCTTATGGACAAAGTCATAGCCAGAGCCAGATTATTTTTTTCACCCCAGGTGCTGGTCAGAGGATTTTGTGGGGCAAAAATCAGGGCCAGGAAAAGTTTTTCTAAAAAAAACCAGCCCAACCACCCCTTTCCTGAATATCAAATGGTCTGTGCCTTGCAGTTGGTTGAAAAATGGATTGTTTTTTTTACCAAAAATATTAACTCCCTAATATCAGGATTCTATATTGGCAAATTTTGTGCAAGCAGAAATATTTTGGCCTGTTTATAAGAAGTTTAAATGAGTAAATTTACTTAAAATGCTGTCTTTAGTACACAAAACAAGGCAAGTGCCATGATTGTTCATCAACAGATTAAGAACACATTTAATTAATAGCTTGTACAACCAGATTGTATCTCCTCTCTCCCTCTCTCTTGTGTGTATGTGATTATTAGATAATAATTTATTTAAATCAGTAAAGAAGATTTGATTGGATAACTAAAAAAATTATATAAATATGGCAAAATTTTGATTAAGGGATATTATTTCCCTCAGAGCAACCTCAATTTGAGGTCACAACCATTGTTGCCAACTCACATGATTTTCGTGTGTTACACACGCTTTTTCAATGGTTTACACGCATAGATTTTGTCACAAGGCATGCACACGCTTTTCAGAACTTCACACACGCCATTACACACTTTTTCATTGTTTACGTTTTTGGTAATTAGGGATATCGCATTTTTCGTGATTCTCTGGACTTTCCCACGACCGTTGTTAATGTTTTTGGTTATTAGCGCTATCGATCGACTTTTTATGACGGTACGGTAAATTGCAAATTTCGATTCGGCCAAACAACTGATTTTAAATCGTTTCAATAAATTTCTTGGTTGGGTACGAAGACTAAAGACACGAGTGCAAATAAAAAACGATATTTTTGTACTGGATCAGTGGTACCAAAACAAAATTTGGGACTCTGAGTTTGATGAATTAATTTGAAGTCAAGGAAAGTGATCTTGGAGTAGGGGGTTATGCAGTTTTACAGATTTATATTGGATCATTTACAGAAAGTGATATAGTCGGATATACAAAAGCTAGGGCTCATTTGAAATTAAATTCAACCAAACTTGCAATTGTTATGAATATGTACCTAGTCAGGTAGTTCTAAAATTAGCAAAACAGGCAAATGTTGAGTACAATGGGCATTTATATTGGCAAATAAATTTTGTTCAATAATCCGAAAGAATGTTGCACGTTTTCATATGCTTTTTGGTATCTCATGTCATGTCATGACATGATTTTTCATTGTCAGAGGTTGGCAACTATGGTCACAACCTTATTGGTCTGCTCTCACATCAAAGCTGTAAAGCTGTAAATACCCTGCAGATCTTTTAAGTATACACTAGAAGAGTATCAGTCCAATGGTGGGAACCATCTATATTTATTAACCTGTGAAAACGCTGTTTTTCCCTTAGGTTGACAATTTGATGGTTCCCTAGTGGGCCATAATTGTATATCTTCAATTCTCCTGAAGGTAAAAAAGTTGTCAAATCATGCAGTATTAATATTAGTACAAAATAAATATCTGTGTTTCGGGATGATAAAGGTTAACTTATGTTGTTAGCTTTATAATATACTCAAATAAAATGTGCAATGATATAATGGATTTATATTTATATAATGAAATACTCTGATAGTTCAAAGAATGTGTGTCAGGTAAAGCCAGGTTGTTTCATTTGCATCTTATTTTTATTTTATCACCATACTCTCTTTCATGAAATAGTAAGATTTCTCAAGGACCTAAAATATTTTGTGTTATAAAATAATTGAAATTTATTCAAAGACGAACAGTGTCACTCCTAAGATGCTTGGTTTTGTGTCAGCTTTTTAAATTTGTAGGATTCTAAATTGGACAATGCATTGGATTTTTTTAACACTCGGACTTAGTTTTTTGTGTTACCTGCACCAAGTGCAGGATTGACACATAGGGATCAGTATCAGTTGTCTTGTGTCCGTCTGTTTGTCCGTCTCTATGACTTACAAAATTTAAGCATTATCAGCTGCTTGGCACTTTTCAAACAAACTTGCAGGAATGCTTCAGTATATTTTGAAGATGTGCACCATGCATTTTGTTTTTCTTTAATTTTATTTTTTCAAGATTTTAAGCTGTTTTTGGACTTGGTCACTTCAGCTTATTAGAGTCTTGAGAGTATGTATCCATTTTATGCAATTCCTCCTCCACCGCTTTTATTTTTCAACCAAACTTGCAGGAATGCTTCAGTATATTTTGAAGATGTGCACCATGCATTTTGTTTATCTTTAATTTTGTTTTTTTTCCAGATTTTACACTGTTTTTTAGCTTAGGCCAAACCAATTTACTTCTCTGTTTTTGAAATGAAGGAGGGTATGTGGCAAACAAACAAATAACGAAACAAAAAAAAAAGAAAATAATTGTTGAAATAACATACTTTGATGTGACAAATATTCATTTAAAGTCAGTTGTCAGAATTAGATTGAATGTAGTGATAATATTTTTCCAATATTGCTCATTTTCCCACAATTCTATTAGGAATACATACTTGTTGTATCCTTAATCCATCATTAAACAGCCATTTTAATTGCAAAAAACGAAATATATCTCTTGTTTGTTTTCTTTAAAAAAATCACATTTTCAATGCATGCGCTGAGGCCAAACATAGAAATAACTTGTCTTGGCCTTATTGGAGACTTCAGGGAATGTCTCCATTATCCCCAACTCCTCCTCAGCGGCTTTGTATTTTTCAACTAAAATTATAGGAATGCTTCAGTATATATTGAAGATGTGCACCATGAATTTTTTTTTTTTCAGATTTTACACTATTTTGGACTTTGTCATTTTAGCTTATTAGAGTGTAGGATATGTCTCCATTACTGTAAAAGGGGATATTTTCGCGTGGTTTAATTTTCGTGATTTTGATTTCTAAACCTATTCCCGAGGGTTTATTTTTGCGTTTCTCACATAGGTTTGGTTAAATATGTAATGAAAGCAAATTTATGCAAGGAGGAAATTTTCGCGAATCTTTGCCGATCGCGAAATCAGAGAAAATAAAGCCTGCGCGAAATTTTCCCCGTTTACAGTATCCACAACTGCTCCTAAACAGCTTTATATTGTTCAACCAAACTTGCAGGAATCAGTGTATATTGCAGATATGCACCTTACATTTGTTTTTCTTTCTCTTCATTTGATTCCAGAATTCCATTTTATCATTAAACTTGCACTTTAGGTTATCAAGTCTTATTATCCTCAACTCCTCATAAATGGCTCTGTATTTTTCTACCAAACTTGGAGGAATGCATGCTTCAGTACATAATGTAGATGTGCAACATGGACTTTGTAATTCTACTTCAAACACAGGAATTCTTAAATATATATAGTGCAGGCGACACATGTGCTCTGTGGAACATCCATGCATTTTCTTGATGTTGAGATAGTGTTACATTTATAGTCTTCAAATTAAAATATTATGAAATTCTTAAGTTTCATTCTTTGGATCCTTAAGACTCATTTTTCAAGGGATGTTTCATTTAGACATGCATGGTACCCATTGAACACCACTATATAGGGTTGGGAAAAAAGTGAAAAATCCTTTGCAAATTTATATACCTGAAGAATGCCAAAATTACTTTGAAGGGTAGCTAAACCATTTTAAAAGAGCCTTCCCTGGGTGCTATACATGTTTTGATGAAACAGCCCATGTATTTAATATAGGAAAACCCAGAGAGGTTCAGTCGCCCATAAATTGAAAAGAATACACAGACCTATCAAAATTTTTCTTTAAGCCCTATGTCAATATTTTATTTCATTGAAATGTAAATCCAAACTATATAAGGGGTGGCCAACATTAATGGGCATTTTTTTGTTCCTACTTTTACCTTTACTTATTTAAAGAATTTATACTGCTATTTACAGACTGTGTTCATAACTTAAACTTGTCATCATCTGACAGTCTATAAATAGAAACCATATTGAATCATGTTTAACTTAATACTGAACTTAACTGTAAATTTATAAATGAACCTTCAAACCTTAATAAATGATGTAGTATCTTGGGATCTCATTTTCTAATTTAATACCAATAAGACTCTTAATAAGAATCTAACATGGATAAGATTGAATAGAATAAACTTCCCATGTTAGATTGCATGATCACAAATGAAGGAGCATTATGCAACATATCTTTTGAGATATTGATATTACTTTCTGGCAGTGGCGGTGGCAATTGCATTGTCGTAAACTTTCCTAAGACTGTAATAAGCAACACTGTCCATATAAGGTTTGATGTATAATCTTAGTGGGTACATGTCAGTCTGTCATCTATCAATTAGCCTTGACCTTAATTTGATGGTTCAGTTACTTTCTTTTTTGGCTCACCTGACCTAAAGGGTCAGTGTGAGCTATTGTCATCACCTAGCATCCATTATCTGTCCCTTTGTGGTTTGTTAACTATTCACATTTTCATTTTCTCTGCTGAAACCACTGGAGCCAATTCAACCAATCTTTACAGGAATGTATCATAAGTTCTTTACGCCGATTGTTCATTTCTTTTCGATGGGACAAAAAAGGCATGACCGCCAGTGCAGAAAATACTTCAACATTGGACCCTATGGGAAATCACATTTTCATCTTCTCCTCTGAAACCACGGAAGCAAATTCAACCAAACTTTACAGGAATGATGTATGGAAGGTCCTTTACAAAGATTGCTCATTTTGTTCCGATCCGATAAAAAACATGGCCGCCAGCGTGGAACTTCGGTTTAACATTGGACCCTATGGGAAAAATCACATTTTCATCTTCTGCTCTGAAAAGGCTGAAGCATATTGAAACAGACTTTACAGGAATGATGTACTACAGGTCATCAACAAAGATGGCTCATTTCGTTCCGATCCGACGAAAAACATGGCCGCCAGCACGGAACATGCATGTTTAACATAGGACCAATGGGAAAATCACATTTTCATCTACTCCTCTGAAACCACTGAAGCACATTCAACCAAACTTTACATGAATGATGTATGGAGGGTCCTTTACAAAGATTGCTCATTTCGTTCCGATCCGATAAAAAACAAGGCGGCCAGCACGGAACATGGTTTAACATAGCACCCTATGGGAAAATCACATTTTCATCTACTCCTCTGAAATAACTGAAGTAAATTCAACCAAACCTTACAGGAATGATGATTAGAAGGTCCTTTACAACGAATGCTCATTTTGTTCTGATCCAATAAAAAACATGGCCGCCAGTGTGGAACTTAGGTTTAACATTGGACCCTATGGGAAAAATCACATTTTCATCTTCTGCTCTGAAAAGGCTGAAGCAAATTGAAACAAACTTTACAGGAATGATGTACTACAAGTCCTTAACAAAGATGGCTCATTTCGTTTCGATCCGACGAAAGACATGGTTGCCAGCACGGAACATGCATGTTTAACATAGGACCAATGGGAAAATCACATTTTCATCTACTCCTCTGAAACCACTGAAGCAAATTCAACCAAACTTTACAGGAATGATGTATGGAAGGTCCTTTAAAAAGATTGCTCATTTCGTTCCGATCCGATAAAAAACATGGCGGCCAGCACGCAGCATGGTTTAACATAGCACCCTATGGGAAAAACACATTTTCATCTACTCCTCTGAAATAACTGAAGTAAATTCAACCAAACCTTACAGGAATGATGAATAGAAGGTCCTTTACAACGAATGCTCATTTCGTTCTGATCCAATAAAAAACATGGCCGCCAGTGTGGAACTTAGGTTTAACATTGGACCCTATGGGAAAAATCACATTTTCATCTTTTCCTTTGAAACTGCAGAAGCAAATTCAACCAAACTTTACAGGAAGGATGAATAGAAGGTCCTGAACAAAAATTGCTCATTTCGTTACAATCATTTAGAAAACATGGCTGCCAGCACGGAACATAGTTTATCATTGGACCCTATGGGAAAATCACATTTTCATCTCCTCTTCTGAAACCACTGAAGCAAATTCAGCCTAACTTTACAGGAATGATGACTGAAGGTACTTTACAAAAATTGCACATTTCATTTCAGTCTGACAAAAAACATTGCATCAAGTGTAGAATATAGTTTAACATTGGAGCCCAGTGTGAGAAAACCATCTTTTTCATCAACTTCTCTCAAAACAATTAAAGCAAATTACACTAAATGTATCGAAGGTCCTTTGCAAAAATTACTCATTTCAAAAAGATCAGACAAAACACACGGGTGCTAATTGAGAACATACCTAAACACCCTACCCCATTGGTAAAAAACATGATCATTTTTGGTCATGCATGGCATAGAAGCATTTTGTCAGGTGAGCGATACAGGCTCAGTCTTTGAGCCTCTAGTTTAAAAGTATTTCATCTTTCATCTCAAAATTTTGACTTATCTAACAATCGCTTTACAAAACACCTGCTCGCGATTGGAAGTAGGGTTAATATTTGACGAGGCACTCATCTATGAAATCTTACTCGATTTAAATAGACAAATCTTTTAGTTATTGGTTTTTCAATCTGTACATTTTCCGTTCATTCATTTGAACATGTCGGTTTACAAAACATCTGTTCTTAAAGGGACCAGTACATTAAAAGTATCAGAGGCTACTTAAAGTATCAGAGGCTATATACAACATTTTAGGGGGGTTTACTTTATTGCTTGGACCAATTCATATGAATGTAAATACACCAATTGACGACTTTCGAGTTTCCGGAGTTACCTACCCTGATTAAAAATAAGCGGCTATCGAGGATTATTTTTAACATAGAATATAACGGGAGGGTTGCAGAAAAATTCCTATAATTTCAGTTTGGAGAAAGTCTAGGTCAAATCTTTTGGATATGATGTTGTTACAGCCTCGGGCTATAATCCAACATACTTTTCACGACGCTAACCTTTACAGGTAAGCTACAGGTAGATGTTAATTGCACGTGGAATTAACAGGATGTGACGATGACTTAATAAACGTCTTTTGGAAAGCCACAAAAAGTAGTTAATAAGTAGTCAACGGAAAATATTATACAAACTATGAATATATATTAGAATGTCCAGAAAATAAAATCAAATAAAACCATTAAGGGAATACACAACAAAACGGTTAGCGAAAACGGCATTGAAAAGGACATACTCTTTTACTTTAAAACACAAACAGAAAAATTACAACTAAAAAAATAACATACAAACAAAACAAAAAATCAAAGATAAAACATTAAATTAAAAGAATTTAATTTTAAAAAAATCCAACAACAGATATAGCTAGGAACCAATACACAAAAACGAAAATATCTGTGATAGACATTCAAAATGAAAAAAAAGGATTAAAAAACACTTAAATAAACGATGTATTCAAAAACGGGCAAAATAATCAAATGGTAATGAATTTTAACCCGATTTCCAGAACATAATCCGACTCTCCACGTGCATGTCTCAAATTAACCAATACACATTAAGGTGGACACGATATAAAATGCAGGATATACCATACAGAAGCTAGCAAACTACGATAAACTGCCAAGGGGTCACATTTGAAATTCGCAATAAAATGTAACTACACATTATTTAACAAGACAACGAAACAATACACAAAAGAGGATTTTTATTCTTATGTCAAAAATTTATAAAATCGTGACACTCTTGAGAAATAGGTAATTTTTTCCTGGATTTTGACCGCCTTTGCATTCTTGTGTATTGCTTTCACGTAGAAGACACGAATTTTCAAATCAGTTGGCAAAAACTATAAAGTTTATTTTCTAAACTTTGAATGATTGTCTGTCGAATACCTTTTTGTGTGCATCAGTGTTCTTTCTGTACTTTATGTCCCTTTTTGTCATGCAGCTAACTTTTTGTGTGTATTGCTTTGGGATAAATTTTATGTGATTCATTCCGGTTATGTTTACTATTCCGGATTTATAAGTTTACACTTTTTAAAAATACCCTGTTTTGAGTGCCTTTTAAAAACCGTTGTCTTTCATTTTAAATATCTATTTCTAGAATTTTCGTGGGTGTGTATTGGTGTTTCGCTTTTCATTTTATGTATATCTGTTGGTGTAATTTATCTTTTTTTTTCTTGTTCTATATGTTTGTATTTTTTATTCTTCTCATGATTTTTTTTATCTGTTGCTTTTTATTCATTGCATGTTTTTTTTTGTTTTTAAGTACCAGGTCCAATCGTCCTTTTCACTCTTATTGTCTTTTTGTTGTGTATTCCCTTATTGGTTTATTTTTTTCTTCACTATTTAGATGTTCAAATTCATTAATAGTTTGTATAATATTAACCCTTGACTATTTATTAACTGCTGTTGTGGCCACAAGTGGTTGTGGCTCACGTGCAGATGTTTATTACGCCACTGTCACATCCTGTTATCTCCAAATGCAATTAGCATTTACCTGTAATAGTTTACCTGTGAAGGTGAGCGCCATGAAATGTACATTGGATTGTATCCTGTGGTTGTATCAACATCATACCCAAGTGATTTGACCCAGACTTGCTCCAACCCGAAATTATAGCATTTTTTCTGCAACCCTCCCGTTATATTCTATGTTAAAAATTACCCTCGATAGCCGCTTATTTTTAATCAGGGGAGGTAACTCCGGAAACTCGAAATGGGTCAATTAGGAATCAAAGATGATTCACGGCTGATTGCACTGGCGATCTTAATTCATTCATTCACACGTTACGTCGTTACATATTCTAATATTGATTGGGATCATTTGCAGGAGTCATAAAATTGACTTGTATACAAGGGTTTATGGATCCCAAGAGACGGGGCACACTACTTGGGTAATACTATGCATTTCTCGTCGGTTCCAGCTTCTTGTCAGTAATAATAACTTCTTGACGGTTCTTGTCGGTAATAATAACTTCTTGACGGTTCTCGTCGGTAATAATAACTTCTTGACGGTTCTCGTCGGTAATAACAACTTCTTGACGAATCTTGTCGGTTCTTGTCGGTAATTAGTGAGACCGATCTAAGCACAAAATTTTGACTTTCTCAACCCCAAAATTTCGGCTCTTCATTCTTAATTCTCAAAATTTTGACTTTTAGAAGGTCGAAATTCTGACTTTTCAATAACACTAAAATCTGACAGTTATGAACCCAAAATTTGGACTTACTGCGGATAACCTCTAGCTTTACCCATAATTGGGTTGCAACTCTCCAAACTAGTTTCCATATTCGAAGGTAAATTTATTCATACTGAAAACATCTTAAAAACAGCTCATCTTCTAAGTTGACTAATTTTATTACCTACCAAAATTCTATCAAACTGATTAAAATAACTTGTGTGATTAGTTGATTGATACAGAAAGAAAATTTGGCTTTTTTTTTTACTTTACTTCTTATTCCGAATAGGCTTATTCGCCGTGACGTCACAACCTGGATATTTTTACCTGTGGAACCTTTTGGCTGGCAAGAAATTAGGGTCATAAACATGTCATTTTCAATTAACTTGTATGGTTTTGTTTTTAAAGGTAATTTGATAATTTCTTTTGATCTGAATTGAAGACATTTTACAGTTTAACAGGATATAAAAATTTTCTATATTTGTTTATATTTATTTGATCTAATTGACGTATTTGTAAAGTATTCAAATTTTTGACAATTTCCAAATATTTGAAATACACATTTCAAATTATTCATAGGAAATTTAGAAAAAGTGAATCGGTAGGAAAAATATGAAAATCTCGAGGTTTATTATGCATTTTACAGATCCAAAATCGGACTAGTATGTAAAAAGTTATTTAAAAAATAAAATTCTGTCCCATTGCTATACAATGCAATTTATTCCTGAAATCCAATTTTGCCAACCCAAAAAATGATTTTGTGACGCCACTGATTGGATTCGCGAACAAGCCTATTGGTATATGCTAATTACTAGTAACAATTAGCATTAACTTATTACTGTAAAGTGGTGTAATGTCATTATGGATTTATACAAAAACAACAACAACAAAAATGGAAATGTTTTGTGAATCACACTGCAAAACGGCCGGGGATATTAATTTACTGTAATTAAGCCTTCCTAACAGAAGACAGAGAAAGGGGAGGTTTGGGTACCCATAAACCGGTTTAACCCTACCGCTGGCTTTTGCTAGTGCCGGTACCAAGTCCGGCTGTCCCGAGTTCCTATCGTTGTTAACATTTGTCTTTTGTATTTTTATTGTGGTCTTTTTTCTTGTTCAGTTCCTTGTTACTTTGTGGTATGTGGCTATGTTTTTGGGCCATTTGGGACCGACCATTTAACTTGAAGGGGGGGCTATGGTTTTTTTCTAAAAAAATATTTTGGATCTGTTTTTATGTGAAAAAAATATTTTGGCTGCCAAAATGATGTAAAAAAATTTTCTGAATGAGGCTTTCTGCCCAAAAAAATAATGTTAATTTTGAAAAAAAAAAATTTGTTGATACGTGTGCAAAAAATAAATAATTTGTTTCGCGCGAAGCGCGAAAAAAAATTTTCTGTCCAGAAAAAAAAACCATAACCCCCCCTCCAGGTTAAATGGTCGGTCCCTTATAAGTGTTTCCTGTTTTCTTTTTTATTCTATTTTTCCAAAAAATTGATCTTCATATTTTCAGGATGGTACAAAGTTTTTGCTAATATAAAAGAAATAAAATCATGTTCTACAAGAATAACACTTGTAAAATCGACTTTTTACAATTCATAAAAGAACTCTGATACAATCCCCCACTTTTCTCATCAAACCCAAATTTCGACTGTTTTGACCTTTAAAATTTCAACTTTTGAAACAACGGCAGTAGAATACCGAAGGAACAAGGGAAGCGATGCCTACAAAAATCGAAGTCCAAAGACATGGCAAAAACGGTAACAGATAAAACAAAGACAAAACTAGGACGAAAAAGTCGAAATATTGAGGTTTTAATGTCGAAAATTTAAGATTTAGAAAGTTCAAAAGTATTTTTTACTTTTCCTGCAGATAACCTTTGACTTTACCCATATTTCTTTTGCATTACCTGTTGTTTTTTTGTGTGTTTTTTATCACTGGTACACATTAAATCAATGTTTTCTAAGAATGAAGTGACAAACAAAATTTTGTCCTTGTGTAACGGGCGCATTAATGCTTCATTTCCCCTCGCCCAATTAGCACACAAAACCATATTAAACCGCGTTCCCTGCATTTTTTGTAAACTTGCCTTCTGATCTGTTGCCATCACAATTGCGTGCTTTTCATGTAGCCCTCTCGCAGCATAAGTTGCGAATGTCTTTTAGACAAAATGACCACATTTTCGTACTATCGAACTATCGGCCTGTGTAACCTATTATTTACCAAGTTTGATGTCCTTGGTACTGGATTTGGCTGCCTATTTCGATTTTTTTTTGGTACTTCTTTTGTGACAACTTTTGGATTATGGCTTTCCATATTATTTGATATTAATGCTGATGATGAGAGGTAACTCCTTGATACACGTGTACAGCATAACGAAATTTACAGTTTTCTATGCAACATCGGTAATTTTTGTATTTTGACCAATTTCTCTCATTAAAATGCATTGCAAACCGTACAAATCTAATAAATTGATAAATTGTTTCTTCGATCATTTTGATTTATTTGATAATTTTGAATCGAATAAAAACTTACAGCCATTTCAGATATCCACGTTCCATTAAAGTTTGCAAACTTTTTACCTAAGTCAGCTAAGCCTAAGGATGTGTATTGATGCATGTAGCGCCCAAGGCAAAATTCACACCTTGATGAAGAGATTATATTGCATTTCATAGTTGTATCTGAAGGTGAAAAGTGATATCTGCATGTTATTAATAGATGCATATAGTGATAAAGGCAACTGTCCATCCATCTGTCTGTCTATCAGTCACAATTTTATGCAGTTTTTATATGGAATAAAGTTGTCATATTTGGTTTGAAGCCTGCGGCTTAACTAGATATAATTTGCCTCTCCTGGTCTGTAGTGCTATTATTTATTGTTAAAATGTTTACAAATACTTTTGGTTCCATATTAAGCAATCTTGACTATTGTAAAGTAAATGCCACCATTGATTTCTTACATTTGAAAATATATTTTTATGAAAAAAGATATGCTTACAAAATCTAATTATGGTTGTCACTAAGATTGTCTGTTAGTGAGTCTGTCATTCAAAGCAATACACATTCATAGGTAAAACCAGATTAAAGGTAGACTTAGTGACACATGTTGACAAATAATGAAGATATGAAGATATGTCTTCCTGATACAATCTGGAATAGCCTATAATTCCCCTGAAGGTATGACTCTCATTGTTGACTAAGTAAAGTCATTTAAAGATGGTTTCTGATTGGATGGCCGAGTCTGTCATTCAAAGCAATACACATTCATAGGTAAAACCAAACAATGAACCAAACTTAGCTAGCAAGCTAGGTAATTTATTTGCAACCTGCTAAGCCGAATCAGCTGTAAAGAAAAAGAAAATCGTTTATCGAACGGTAGAATTTTTTCGGTACAATACTTCATGTTCAATTGAGCGTTAATGTCAACCATAACAAAACATTAAGAAAACAACTATTCTTTTTAGTGATTTATCTGTTTTATTATTTATACCTACCTCTCCAGCCTATGGAGTGTACATTTCACAGTTGATTCGTTACTGTCGAGCTTGTAGTTTGTACAGTGATTTTTTGAACAGAGCAAAAACACTGTCCCAAAAGCTGCTTAGTCAGGGATTTGTTCAACCTTTGTTAATTAGGGCCCCGCATCGAGATGCGGGTGCCCTATAGTTTTCACTTTGTCCGTCTGTCTGTCCGTCTGTCCGTCTGTCCGTCAACAATTTTTTC
>MJUU01047898.1:329289-355978 GCA_002080025.1 Modiolus philippinarum | reverse complement strand
AATAGTAAATTTAGTATTATAATTTTCAAGAAATGTTTGAAAATTGCTTTGTGGTGAAATTATTCAAATTACAAGAAAATAATCGTTGAGGTACACTAGGCACACACAAAAATGCATATTCCATTGCTATTTGAAAAATGGGGTGTAAAATGGGTGTTGAATGCAAGAATACAAGTTTCACTGAAATGTACGATTTCTTATGGAAAATCCGGCTATCAGAAAATGAAAATTTCATATTGTCGAAATAAACACACATTCAAGACGGAAACAGTATTTTTGAACCTTTGCATACGTAATCAATTCATGTAGGGGAGATAATCTGTTTTAATGCAGTTTTGAAGCGTTATTTATCAAGAGATGAGATTAGGAATTCATTGTTCTAAAGTCTGTTGTTGCATTGAACTTCCTAAAAGAAATCTTATTCATACTAATCTTTGAATTTATCTACTCTACAGAAGCCACAGTGACACATTTTTTGGTCTTCAAAATTGCATTTTTGACATAAAATTTCTTTAATGCGATTGACGTTAGTTCTGACATTTGCTATTGCATAAAATGGGATGGAAAATTTTATTTTGTTCATAAAGGCAAAGATTACCATAAAAAAAAATTGGAATTTTGAAACTCGTTTAAAACGGATATTCCATTTTTTCCCATTTTTACAAAAAATGACAATTTTTTCCTATCTACACTGTAAAAATTAATGAAATTTTGAAGCAATTACCTTAAAAAATAAAAAATGCGCAGAATTCGCTGTAAGGATAACTTTAAAACACTTCAAATAAAGTTTTCATGGAATTTTGATGAAATGCACCTCAATAATTAAGCCATAACATTTCTGCACAGATGTTAAAGAAAATTAATCAATAAAAACACATTTTGTCAGATTTCAACGTCAAAATAGCCATTGCTCCGAACAAAGAAATCATTTTCACTCTTTGTGATTACCTTGGTAAACAAGGATAGTTCAACTTTGAAGTAACGATGTTTCATTAAGCATGTTTGCAGTGCTGTTCTCCTTCTTTCAAAAACTAAGATAGCATTTCAATGCATTATGCTTAGAACACCAAACATGCGAAAGTGCAAAACAAAATTTAAAAATATGACTTTGAAATAAACTTTCAAATCGGATGGTCCTTAACTTATGGCAAAGTGTATATATAGTGTCTTAGTTTAATCGGTTAATCTGAAATGAGAGCAATATGGCACAACTTCCGGATAGACCTATCAATTGTTCATCGAACAATTCACATACTAGTATTATTTTTGAAGTACAGCTACTACATATGGAATTTTATTGCTAAGATTTAGAAATAACATTTGACATAATTGAAAAACTGTGTTTTTTTTAAACATATGAATTTTCTTGGTATACTAATATTTTAATGAAAAAATAATCTACAACCGATAATAGCACAAATGATAGGGTATCATCTCTTGTCAAACCGATGCCAATTAAGCAATAATTAATTATTATCTAAACATATATTGATTCAAATTATAGTGTTTGTGTACCAATTAAACTCTCTTGTGTACCAATTAAACTCTCCAATAACATGAAAAGCCATACATGTAAAATAATTGGCTGTCATGATTATTAATTTTCAAAGACATCACTTACTGCATGTCAGTGCCCAATACAGGAAATGATAGAATAAACATTTCTAGAATTTATGTCTTGCATGAGCAGAATGGCAAGTCAAGATCATGACCCCATACATGCCACATTTAAAATAAAATTGAAGGAAATGTATTCCCTTTTATTTATTCATTATTCAAAATGTTACTTTTTATCCTTATATATTGTTCAAAAGACAAAATTTATAAATTGTGACTTTTTGTCCTAAATGTTTTTAATTTAAACTGTGACTTTTTGTCCTGTGACTTTTAGTCCGTGACTTTTTGTCTGTGACTTTTTGTCCTGTGACTTTCTGTCCTACAATCGTTTCAAGGAGTAAGGGGACGATGATTTTATTTTCTGGGGAGGGGTGGGGTGGGGCTTGGGTGATTTTGTAAACAAATAATTTAATCTTAGTTCCGGTGAAAATAAATATATTTAATCCTACTTATCATGAAAATAAATAATTTAATTTTGATTGAAGAATATATTTTTGTTGCAAATGCAAATAAATTATTTGATGTGATATTTGGTGAAAATGAATATTTTATTTGAGATTTTCACGAAAATTAATAAATTTTCTGGCTAAAATCGCCCAAGCCTTCCCATGAAAATCAAATGGTCGTCCCCTAATTTTTCATCAGCAGCATTAGATTCAAATATAATAGAAAACCATAATCCAAAAATTGTCAGAAAAGAAGTACTTAAAACCACAGATATTGAAATGAAAGGCCTAATCCAGTACCGAGGGCAATACACGGAATGAGGTGCTAGTTTTTTAAACGCTGATGACAAAAATGATGTTTTTCCATTGGGGTCTTATGTTAAGCTATGTATCTGCTGGCATACATATCATTGTCAGATTAAACTGAAACGAGTATTCTTTGTAAAGGACCTTCCATGCACTATTCTAATACAGTATACACTGTCTTGTAACATGTATGGCCTCTTTAAAATTCTGCACTCCATCTAAGATAGCCAACAGTGGGGAACTAAGTTTAGCATATGTACCCTTTAAAGGAAATTCAAATTTCTCCTCTGAGGCTACTAGGCCAATTGGAACCAAAATTATTTATAATGGTTGTTAGTTGGTCCCCTTCAGAGAAGATGACCAGATCCATAATAATTGCCAGCTGGAAATATAATTCAACTTTGAAGCAAATAACATCAAGGTATTTAACTGTGTGGTGCAGGTGAGTGATATACTCTTGAGAGCCTCTTGTTTGCAAGATCTGAATGAAATGGGCGACCGAGACAAAATTAGTAATATTGGTAAAGGATCTTCCCTACACCATTACGGTTAAGTGCGATTGAATTTGCTTCAGAGGTTTCAGAATATGAATTTCTCGTAGGATCAATGACAATGAATAATGGCAATGTTTTGTAGAATTGGAAAAAAATGACAAAATGAGCAGACTTTGTAGATCCCCGTCCCAATGTAAAGTTTCCCTACATCATTCAATGACAGTTCAGTTAAATTTGCAAAAATAGGTTCCGTGTAGATGATGGAAATGTCATGATGTTTTTCCCATAGTGTTCAATGTTTACCTAATTTCCGTACAGGTGCACGGTCAAATTTTTTATCGATCAAAAAATAATGTACTTTGTAAAAGACCTTCCAAAGATCATTCCTGTAAAGTTTAGATGAATTTGCTTCAGTGGTTTCAGACAAGAGCTGATGGACAACAGACAGATCTAAGGACAAGTGATGAATATAGCTGGAGTTGACCCTTTAGGCCAGGAGAGCTAAAAACTTCCGAAACCACAACGTTAACAAACAGATGAACACACAGACAGTATACCCTAAAAAGTCCGTCTTTCAAGGGTCATATAAAATTGTGGAAGATGAGCAAGTAATCTGCAGAATCTTACTACAACAAAATGCACTCTAATATTGTAACTTGTTTCAAGCAGTTTTGTGATCAAGCAACTTTTGACTATTGTCCATTTGATTTCTATAAATCTCCAGAAAAAAATTCTTAAAATTTCATTTCATAAAATTTTTCCAATTTTTCTTACAAAATATGTTTATATTATATATACGAACTCTGACAGCAAATTTTATAATTTTTTATCCGTAATTAAAAAAGTTACCCATAAGGTGTCTATGTTAATTTTATTTTCCAAAGCTAACACAAACTGGTTGGGTGAGTTCGATTGATGTAACTTACTTCCTCTGTAAACAAAAACAGGCAAACATGTGGTTTGATGTAAACATTAACAAACCATGTGACATGATAATTTACATGTCAATTAGAATTAAACTGGTCAATCCAGTTATATTTATCAATACTGAGAAGTAATGGGGAAACCTTCAATGTTGTTTATTTCTTATGAAATGCAATGTCTTAAATTAATCTATCAGTACTTTTTCGGCATTACAATATAAAAATTAGTAAAATTATAACATTGAAAAAAAATTAAAAGATAAAAAAACGACCAAAAAAACAATAACAAAACAAAGAAAAAATCCATAGAGACTTGAAGCCTTCGTGAAACGGGGTGAATTAAAACAAACCTCTAGACTTATATCACTTGTACAAAAAAGTGTTGAATATTTATCTGTTAGGTAAACTAATTTTTTAAAAAATATTTCAATATATTTACAGTTTGTTTTATTTCTTTGTTTTGCAATTGCAAAGAAAAGAAGTCGTATCAATGGTATAAACATGTACCATGCTCAAAAGTACATATACAGACAGTATGGTACAATGTATGTTCAACCATTGTTATTCAAATTTATGTCCAGTGTCAACCTTGTCTGACTAGATTTCACCTATCTAACATGTAAATTATTTGGTCACATGGTTAAGTGGTATTTTCATTAAAGCACATGTTTGTCTGTTTTTGTTTACAGGGGAAGTAAGTTACATCAATCGAACCCACCCCTCCAATATTTTTAGCTTAAAAAAATAAAATTAACATAGACACCCAATGGATAACTTTTTTAATTACGGATAAAAAATTATAAAATTTGCTGTCAGAGTTTGTATATATAACATAAATATATTTTGCAAGAAAAATTGGAAAAATTTTTTGAAATAAAATTTTAAGAATTTTTTTCTGGAGATTTATAGAAATCAAATGGACAATACTGCAGACTATCAACAATACACTGAACATAAACTAATGGACTGTATTGTGTTTCAGTCTTCAACAGCCTCCAAACTGGTCTAATTCAGATTTTTTTTGCCCACTGGCGGTATATTGGACTGGGTGCAATTCTATTAGAGTTTTTGAGTGGATACCCGAGGATTATTGTGACCAAATAAGGTTCTAACTGTACAGGAAGACCTTTCAATGCTTTACATAGGATGTAACGTAAATAACTTATACAGAAGTTATTGAAAATTTATTTTCTGTCAACGGCGACTTCGACAATTTATGTCTCAAATCAAAACATTTGGAACTATGTTCTCCTCTGATGGCAATCCTGGATGAGGTGTTGACCAGTCTGATACCCTTTTTTTTTAAGGGCCCATTTGTTCCCATTAGTATAGTACCTTAAAATGTAAATTCAATAGGTTCAAATGCTAAGCCATGTTCCCATTAGGCAAGATGAGTTATGGACCTGCCCAATATCTTTTAAATGAGACCAGTTTGAGACCATAATGACCAAGTTTGGTAGTTTCTTCAGAAAATCTTTATCAAGCCATGTCATCATAAGTCCCAAAATTAAATATTGTTTGCTTACAGGAACAAATATTGATTTCATTTTGGCCAAGATGTAGGATCTGAAGAGGAAGTTGTACTACTAGTGAATTCACCCTGGCAAAAAACTGCATGGCTGCTTGAAACATGACATTCAAGTCTCCAAAAGGTGAAGACAGGTAAAATTTGGCCACCGATATGGCTACGAAAGCAATTCCTGCAAATTTGTAAGGAATTGTGTACCTCTCCTGAATAAAATTATGACGGGAGCAGTGTGTAAAATATTCTGTGCAGCAAAATATCCATACAAAACATGTCCAAATGTACAACTGTAGGCTACTTAAAACTTTATTATAAAAATTATTTCATTTTGTAATGTACATGATCGCTGCTTTGTGTAGTTTTGTCAATCACTACATATATATTTACATGCCTAATCACTGTGCAAAGTAAAATAAATGTAGCTTTAATATTGCGGGTGGAGTTGTCC
This sequence comes from Modiolus philippinarum, assembly GCA_002080025.1. Taxonomy (NCBI): domain Eukaryota; kingdom Metazoa; phylum Mollusca; class Bivalvia; order Mytilida; family Modiolidae; genus Modiolus; species Modiolus philippinarum. The sequence continues at coordinate 350,219 of MJUU01047898.1, read as the reverse complement.
AGAATAAGAGTTCCAGAATACACATTTCAATAAAATGGCCAAGTTCAGCCACCCCTCAAAATCACAATTTTTGGCCAAAATATAAACCATGACAATATGCACATCTTCAATCCATGCATAATCACTGTGCAAAGTAAAATAATATTGCAGGAGGAGTTGTCCAGAATAAGAGTTCCAGAATACACATTTCAATAAAATGGCCAAGTTCAGCCACCCCTCAAAATCACACACAATTTTTGGCCAAAATCTAAACCATGACAATATGCACATCTTCAATCCATACCTACTCACTGTGCAAAGTAAAATAAATATAGCTTAAATATTGTGGGAGGAGTTATCCAGAATAACAGGTCCAAAACGCATATTTTGATAAAATGGCTAAGTTCAACTACCCCACAAAATCACAAATTTTGGCCAAAATATTTAATATGACAATATGCACATCATTTATCCATGCCTAATCACTGTGGAAAGTAAAATAAATGTGTAACATTAATGTTGTAGGAGGAGTTATCCAAAACAGGTCCAGAAAACACATTTCGATAAAATAGCCAAGTTCAACTACCCCACAAAATCGCAATTTTTGGCCAAAATCTAAACCATGACAATATGCACATCTTCAATCCATGCCTAATCACTGTGCAAAGTAAAATAATATTGCAGGAGGAGTTGTCCAGAATAAGAGTTCCAGAATACACATTTCAATAAAATGGCCAAGTTCAGCTACCCCTCAAAATCACAATATTTGGCCAAAATCTAAACCATGACAATATGCACATCTTCAATCCATGCCTAATCACTGTGCAAAGTAAAATAAATGTAGCTTTAATTTTGTGGGAGGAGTTATCCGGAATAATAGGCCCAGAACACACATTTTGATAGAATGGCCAAGTTCAACTACCCCTCAAAATCACAATATTTGGCCAAAATCTAAACCATGAAAATATGCACATCTTCAATCCATGCCTAATCACTGTGCAAAGTAAAATAAATGTACCTTTAATATTGTGGGAAGAGTTATCCAGAATAACAGGTCCAGAACACACATTTCAATACATTGGCCAAGTTCAACTACCCCTCAAAATCACAATATTTGGCCAATTCTAAACCATGACAATATGCACATCTTCAATCCATGCCTAATCAAAGTTAAATAAATGTAACATTAATATTGTGGGAGGAGTTATCTGGAATAACAGCTTATCAGAGATGGGATTACGGACGGACGGACAGGGGTAAAACAATATGCCCCCCCCCATTTGTTGTCGCGGGGGCATAAAAATCGTCTCTCATGCCTGATGTCAAAGTGAACTTGTCCTTTTCAAGAACCTTATGACTACAAGAAACGTCTACTGACAAAATGTCATTCATCAACCTGCTCCAGTATGTCACATCTGAATTTTCAACACCAACTTGATCCATTCAGCAATTCATGCATGTGAATATAGGTCAAAGTGACCTCATTTTTATGGGAATCATGTGACCGTCCGTAACACATCTTAGGACAAATTATAATCTACTGTAGTTTCTCAGATATGGACTTTGACCTAAGTTACTTAAGCATGAAGTCCACCTCCTTTCTATGCTAACCTATTAAAAGTATTACATTGTATTCAAAATGAACCAGAGGTCAATAGTTCATTCAACTATAATTTTAACTAACTCAGCTTCATGGATTTTTACTTCCTGACAGAACGAGTGGAACACTATATCCCCTCTCAAACACTTTTAGGCAGGGATAAACCTCAACACCAATCCTTGAATCCAGGAATCAAACCACAATTCTACCTGTGTTTCTGGATAATCTGCAGATTGTAAATGTGACTCTGTATTGTGTTTTTTTCGATTGAAAATACATTGAACATTTGGACAAACTGTCAAAATAACTAGCCTGTATCGCTCACCTGGCTTTCAGTTGCCCCATTCAAGCTAACATTATATAGTTGACCTTAAGTCTCTCAAACTTGGTTAGCTCAATCACCACCAATATCTTGAACTGTATTTAAAGTCTGATCTTGTTTTACTATATTTCTTTGTTGGGCTTTTTTGACAAAAACATACTTGCTAAGGACCACTTTCAACACCAGTTTTGCAGTTGAGACATAATTTCCTAAATGGCGGTCAACAACAATTTTTAAAACCATATTTTTAAGTTACCACATCAATATCTATTTGCAAACCAAATTTCATTGAAATAGGAAAATGTTGAATTTTCCCGCCTTTCTTGGTGGCCATTTTGAAAATGGCGGTCAACAAACAATTTTCAACACGACTTTTGAAGTAGTGACATCAATATCCACTTGGACACCAAATTTCATTCAAATTGGACAATGTTGAATGTTTCCGCCTTTTTTGGAAGCCATTTTAAAATGGCATTCACCAAACAATTTTCAACACGACTTTTGAAGTAGTGACATCAATATCCACTTGGACACTAAATTTCATTCAAATCGGACAATGTTGAATTTTTCCACCTGTTTTGGAAGCCATTTTAAAATGGCAGTCAGCAAACAATTCTTAACATCAGTTTTGAATTCACAACATCAATATCCACTTGGAAACCAAATTTCATTGAAATCAGACAATGTTGAATTTTCCCACCTTTTTTGGCTGCCATTTTTAAATAGCGGTCAACGAACAATTTTTAACATTGGTTTGAATTTGCGACCTCAATACCTATTTGGAAACCAAATGCCATTGAAATTGGACAATGTTAAATTTTCCTGCCTTTTTTTTTTGGCAGCCATTTTGAAAACAGCTGTCAACGCACAATTTTCAGCATCTGTTTTGAAGTCGCAACATCAATATCCACTTGGAAACCAAATTTCATTGAAATCGGAAAGATTAATTTTCCCGCCTTTTGTGGAAACCATTTTGAAAATGGAAGTCAACGAACAATTTTTAGCATTGATTTGAATTTGCGACATCAAAACCTATTTGGAAACCAAATTCCATTGAAATTGGACAATGTTAAATTTTCCTGCCTTTTTTGGCGGCCGTTTTGAAAACGGCCGTCAACGCACAATTTTCAGCATATGTTTTGAAGTCGCAACATCAATATCCACTTGGAAACCAAATTTCATTGAAATCGGACAATGCTGAATTTTCCCGCCCTTTTTTGAAGCCATTTTGAAAATGGCAGTCAAAGAACAATTTTCAACACTGGTTTTGAAGTCGCAACATCAATATCTATTTGGTAAGCAAATTTTATTGAAATCGGACAATATTGAATTTTCCCGCCTTTTTTTGGTTGCCAATTTGAAAATGGCTTTCAACAAACAATTTTATACACCAGTTTTGAAGTGGCCAAATCATGGCAAACATTTCATCAATTTACACTTAACCTTCATCTTCTATGGAAATAAATGACGACAAAATATGAAAATTTGAAAATTCTGTGAAAAAGGGCAACAACTCCTACAAAGATTTTTGGATTTTCTTCAAAAATTTCAGAGTGGGTAGATCTTGATATGCTGAACCTTTTTGCATTTTACACTTGACCTCTATCTATTTCACTTTTTGAAATAAGAAATAAAATATATTAAAATTTAGAAAATTTTACGGAAAAGGGCAATAACTCCAACACTATTTTTCAGATTTTCTTTAAAATTGCAGGGCAGGTAGATCTTGACATGCTGATTATTTTCACTCCTATCAGATTTTTGATATCTGTAACGGTTTTCTGATTGCAAAAAAATATAAATTATCCCTTCGTTCTATTTTTAGTAACAGCAGCCATGTTGCTTGGTTTTCGGGAAAAAAACCATAACCCCCCCCCCGTTCAGGTTAAATGGTCGGTCCCTTAGGTAACAATTGACCCAGTGGCTTAAGAGGAGAAGATTTTTTAAATTGATGACAAAAAGTATCAAATTTCTCAAATTTGACCAATAAAGGGCAATAACTCCTATATGCGTATTCAGATCTTGATATTCTGAACATTTTTGCAATTTAAAGTTGACCTCTATCTGTTATAGTTTTTGTGATAAAAAATAAAGAATATCAAAATTTTGAAATTTTCACGGAAAAAGGGCAATAACTCTAAGACGATTTTTCTGGTTTTCTTCAAAATTACAGGGCAGGTAGATCTTGTCATGCTGATCACTTTTACTCATGTCAGATTTTTGATATCTGTAATGGTTTTTGAGTTATTTGCCAAAAACAGCAATTTACCCATATGTGCTATTTTTAGTAACTGCGGCCATCTTGTTTGGTCCTCGTACTAATCGAACACAATTTTGAATCTAAATACCCTGGTGATGATTCAGGCCAAGTTTGGTTAAATTTGGCCTAGCAGTTTCAGCGGAGAAGATTTTTTAAAAAGTTTATGACAGACGGACGCAGACAGACGCCAAGTGATGGCAATAGTTCACATGGCCTTTAAGGCCAGGTAAGCTAAAAGCTCTTCATTTCTGTCGATCTAGCAATTTGCATAATTAAGAAATGTAATGTCTTGAAAGTTCTTTTGACAAGTCTGCATTCGTAATTTTTGTGTAGACAAGATAAATAACTTCATCTTACATAAAAAACTTTTCTTTTATTGTACTGAGAAAAAGAAAATACAAATTTACTTCCTCTTCAACATAAAATGACTATGATTTATCTTCAGTTCTTCCAAAGACATACTTTTTACTGTGTATTTACATTTTTAAAAGATGATTGTGTCTGAGTTTTAAAAGGAATCTTGCTGAAAACATGATTTAAATGATAAATGTATGATAAAAATGAAAGTTCAGATGAATGTCTCTTGTTCTCCTTCCAAACTTAACAACATCTATATACATCCAGGGATCAACATCAAATTCTTTCCAAGGCCTCTAACAGTATGATACTGTTTCCTCTGACAACCTACAATGAATAATTATATATTATTATCATTTATCCATAACTTTGAAAAAAGAAAAGTGAGACAAAACTGGAGTTTCTGTTTCCTGGTAGTCAACAGATGCCCCTACTTACTAGTAAGTAACGTAACCTTCAGTCCACTGTCCTTCACACTCAGGGTAACTGAGGACAGAAGGTTACCTCATCACATCTACAGATACCTTCAATCTTTTTTGAACTCTACTTCAGATAAGCAGTTTTTAAAAAGCTTTTATAATCTAAATCTTTAATGATAATTCCATGCAGAAATTTAAGGGGAGCAAGTTCAGTATTGGATATGAGTTGCAAGCGTCAGGTTTACAGACAAATGGCAACTGTTATACACTAAGTAGATAATGACACTTACTGTATCAACTATTATGACTAGTTGCCAAAATTAATAGAAAGACTCTGTATGCAGCCTTTAAACTGACATCAAATAAATACAAGAGTGGACCCTAATAGATGTCTCGCCCGTACCTGCTTGTCGCTAAAACAGTCATGTATTACTCAAGAGCAACCTACAAGCCAAATATTATTACTGTACCACTTACAGTAATTGTGAAACTATTCTAATCAGAAACACTTAATTTTGTTCACTAGACCATGAAATTGAGGCCAAGGACAAAATGCATATGCCAAACTGGCATGTACTACACAAGAACAACCTACATAATAAATATAAGGGACCTACCACTTATAGTTATTGAGAAACGGACTTAATCAGACAAACTTAACATGGTCATTAGACTGTAAAATTGAGGTCAAGGACAATAGTCATATGCCAGACTGACATGTACTACTCAAGACCAACCCATAAAACAAAATATCATTGACCTACCACTTAGTTATTGAGATATGGATCTAATCAGAGGAAATTAATATGGTCACTAGACCGTGAAATTGAGGTCAAGGACAAAAGGTATATGCCAGACTGACATGTACTACTCAAGACCATCCTATATAATAACAAGATTGCTACGCGTAGCTATGTCCCCCGCCACCGCAGTAAAGTCGATAAAGTCCCCGCCACCGCAGTAAAGTCGATAAAGTCCCATAACTCAAGTAAAATTTTGCGAATCAAAATAGCGGCAAGATATGATCAACTGCATTAGGTGGCTAACAGGTAAGCAAAATTTCAGAAAAATCCGTTTATTGGATTTGAGGAGATGTGTCGACAAAGTCTTTCTATGTTGTAGTATGCTTAAGTTGATAAAGTCCCATAACTCCAGTAAAATTTGTCCAATCAAAATGGCAGCATAATATGATCAAGTACATATGGTGGCAAATGTTCACACAAAATTTCAGCATAATCCGTTCAGTGGTTTCCTAGGAGTTGCGCCCACAAAGTGTTCCTAAGCTGTAGCATGCGTTAAGTCAATAAAGTCCCATAACTCCTGTAAAATTTGACGAATCAAAATGGCTATGCGATATGATCTTGTACATAAGTTGACTAACAATCCTGTAAAATTAGAATGAATTCGGACTAACAGTTTCTGAGGAGTTGCGTCCACAAGATTTGCCATTGTATAACAATGTGGAAATAATCAAAGTCCCATAACTCCCACAAAATTTTAGAAATCAAAATGGCTATGCGATATGATCTAGTACTAATGGTGACTAACAATCCTGTAAAATTTGAATGAATTCTGGCAGGCGGTTTCTGAGGAGTTGCGTCCACAAGATTTGCCATTGTATAACAATGTGGAAACAAGATCTCCAATTGTATAGTATTGCTAAAAATGGTCAAAGTCCCATAACTCCTATAAAAATTGACGAATCAAAATGGCGGTGCGATATGATCTAGTATATATAGTGACTAACAATCCAACAAAATTTGAACAAAATCCAATGCACGGTTTTAGAGGAGTTTCGTCCACAAAATCTCCATTTGTATAGCATTGCTAAAAATCGTCAAAGTCCCATAACTCCTATAAAAATTGACGAATCAAAATGGCGGTGCGATATGATCTAGTACATATAGTGACTAACAATCCTACAAAATTTTAACAAAATCCAATGCACGGTTTCCGAGGAGTTGCGTCCACAAGAAAGTGTGACAGACAGACGGACGGACGGACACACGGACGCAGACCATTACTATGTCCCACCGTCGCGGTGCAGCCGGGGAAAAATATCATTGACCTACCACTTATAGTTATGTAGATATGGATCTAATCAGAGAAACTTAACGTGGTCACTAGACCGTGAAATTAAGGTCAAGGACAAAAGTCTTATGCCAGACTGACATGTACTACTCAAGACCAACCCATATACAAAATATCATTGACCTACCAGTTATAGTTATTGAGATATGGATCTAATCAGAGAAAGTTAACGTGGTCGCTGGACTGTAAAATTGAGGTTAAAGACAAAACGCATATGCCAGACTAACATGTACTACTCAAGACCAACCCATATACCAAATATCATTGACCTATCTTATAGTTATTGAGATGTGGATCTGATCAGAGAAACTTACCGTGGTCACTAGACTGTGAAATTGAGGTCAAGGACAAAAGACATATGCCAGACTGACATGTACTACACAAGACCAACCTATATACCAAATATCATTCACCTACCACTTATAGTTTTTGAGATAGGGATCTAATCAGAGAAACCTAACGTGGTCACTAGACCGTGAAATTGAGGTCAAGGACAAAAGGCATATGCCAGACTGACATGTACTACTCTAGACCATCCTATATACCAAATATCATTGACCTACTACTTATAGTTATTGAGATATGGATCTAATCAGAGAAACTTAATGTGGTCACTAGACCTTGAAATTGAGGTCAAGGACAAAAGTCATATGCCAGACTGACATGTACTACTCAAGACCAACCCATATCAGTGGTTTCAGTAGGAATTTGAATAGGGGAGAATTGGAAATAATAGGGGGAGAAAAAATATACGGCCGGGGGTCTGGGGGCCGCTAAAGGCCCCCAGTAGGTCCAGGGCAAAGCCCTGGTAGGGGGTCCAGGGGGGGCGAAGCCCCCCGGCCGAAAATGGATTTGAGGAAATTTGAACCCCAATTGTGGCTTCTCCTGCCACCAATTACTCCTTTTTTCTTTGTTAACAACAACTGTGATTCACAAATTATGATACATTTGAAGCAATCTTCATATTTGTTTTTATTTCAGGTGCAATTTGTGGTGACATGCAGTCATGGTGTGACATCATGTACTGTGTGGGCCAATATTCTAGAATCACTTTATTTTACTAGTATACTGAAAGTCATATTTTATAATTTCTATAAAAATCGTGTCATTACCTATCCTAGAGTATTTCATAACATTGCAACCATGTTTGTTGATTCTTTCAGTTTTTAATTATTGATGGTGTCGAATATAAATGATTCCTAGCGAATTTCATAACATAATAACCATGTCGTTTATTAAGAAATCTTTTATTATATGATTTCATCCACTAAATACGTGTTTCGGATCGATTTGGGCACAGGCGTTCGTTTCTGTCACTGGGGAGAACGACTCCGTGTTGGATAGTAAACCCCCATGGATAGTCGTTCTCCCCATTGACAGAAACGAACGCCTGTGAATGTAGCACTTTTTTGGACAAAAGTCCAATATTGAGCGTTGTCGCTTCATTTTTCATCACCACTGACCTTCACTATGGCCATATGGTATGGTTATCGACAGCCATTTTAATCTCGGACCTATAATCGCGTCCCTTCGTACTTTCAAGTAAATCTGGAACGTAAACTGAGACAGTAGTGAGTATTCAGCCGGGAACCAGCGCAGTGGCGATATTGATAAATGGGGCGAACTAACCGATGGCCAGAGTAAATCACAATCTTCCAAACGCTTTAATGGGACGAAATTCTAGAGTAAGCATCACGTTCCATTTTGACCATGTTTTTGTTAGGCGATACAAAATATAAACAAGCGTACTCCTCACCTCCCCCAAGAACTATCTATATAGCTAGGCTATTCCATAGCGGAGCTAATAAAAACTTATGAAATTTAAAGAAAACCATGAAATTTCGATAGCCGGGGATTTTGATGAAATAGCCGGTGAAATTCTCCGGTTCCCGGCTGCTAATGAAATCACTGCATATACAAAATATCATTGACCTACCACTTATAGTTATTGAGAAATGGATCTAATAAGAGAAACCTAACGTGGTCACTGGACCGTAAAATTGAGGTCAAGGACAAAAGGCATGTGCCAGACTAACATGTACTACTCAAGACCAACCTACCGTATTTTCTGGGCTAAAGGTCGATGGGGACGATAGGTCGAATTGCTCTTTTTGGGGCAAAAATTTGTTTCTGTTCTTAGATAGGTCGATTGGCACATAGGTCGAAGGACGATCGGCAGTCACCAAGCGTAAGTATTGGTAAGTATAAGCATTTTTCCATTGTTTATGATAATTATCTTTCTTTATTTATTGTAATAAAAATATANAGCTCACACTGACCCTTCGGGTCAGGTGAGCTAAAAATGAAATTTTGGAAATTCGCCCCTTTTGGGCCCCATTTATCTCGTGAACGGTACATGCCACGTGAAATCCTTTGGCATACTCCAGATTGGAAATTTTCTAAGGAGTTTACTGAAAGAAACCCCATCAAAATCCGATATATAATAAAGATTCTACAGTCAAATATGTGAAAACAACCAATTTAACCCCTTTTGGCCCCTTTTTCTAAAACGGGCGGGGCCAGGAACATAAAATTATAGCCCGGGCTAAAGCATGTGCCAAGAAACATCATACTAAAATTTGAAAATGATCTGTTCACTGGAACCAAAGTTATGCTGTCCACAGACACAAAAATACCCAATTTTACCCCTTTTTGGCCCCCTTTTCTGAAACGGGTGGGGCCATAAACCCGAAATTAAAACCCGGGATAGCCATTATGCCAAGAAACCACATACTGAAATTTGAAGATGATCCGTCCACTAGAAACGAAGTTATGCTGGCCACAGACGCCGACGCCGACGACTGCGCCATAACATAATACGACCGCAAAATTTTTGCGGTCGTATAAAAATTAAAGTTTTAAACCAGTGAAAATTCAATCGCTAGTGTGTTAAAATATATATGTTATAGGAGAACATGCATGATTCTTATCATGAAAGTAACTTTGCCACTTCATGAATTAAACCCCAGAGTGAGACCTGCTGGACCTCATTCACTCTGGCTAGAGCAGGTGAACTGAAGAATCAATCCATCAGCTCAATTAACCTTTTTGCTATTGAAATCAGTTTCTACAACTTTAGTAGGCTTCCTCTCACAAATAATTTGAATGTTATGACTAGACTTGACGAAATTGACAGCATCCCTACGATGTTGAGGAAATACTTTGAAATAATTTAATTTTTTGCATTTTTTAAAACAAAATATATGTTCTTTTTTTTTGGTGGCGAATGAAACTTCAGTGTGGCTAATTATAATATGCACCAATTAGCCACTTTGGCTTTAGGAAATTTTGGCCTACCGCTAACACAGCACATTCATATTTTCTGAAATGTTTGGTTTATGGACATACCATAAAAATTACAAGTTATTTCCCCTGACATGGCATGTTTTGTAAACAAACTTATTTTGAGACTCTCACAGCATTTTTCAAATATTAAAAGTTATAACTGGCATACAGTGGTCAAAAGTAGAGCACATACAACACTCTTGATGTTATTTTATTGGGATGAAGTAAAGAATAAAGAAATTTAAATGAGACTGACAATTTGCAAATTACTGGCAATGTCAGACCTTTACGCATCAGTTTGCACCTCAAAACCAACTTTTCTGGTCATTAAAAGACAACAGACTAGTGCCAGAATAGACTATCCTCCCACTGTATTTGAAGAAACATTTCAGGTATACCAAAATTGGTCATTTTTAAGTTATTTTTACCACTTCCGGTTGAGTCGTTGGACGATGATTGTCAACTCTTATCGTCTTTTTAAGACACCTTTAAGATATTTTTATAAAAAGTGGTTGCTCATAACAGGCTGTATTTGCATTTTGTGCACCTTTTTACCGGTCGTTGGTTGCGTTTGGTAGGTGGTTGCTCACGACAGTGATTTGTGTGAATAATCCGTGACCACTGTTGGCGGTCTGAAAAGCCAGGTGGTCGTTCATAGGAGAGGTCGTTCAAATCAGGTTTTACTGTATTTGTTTTAAACATACCAATTTTTTGTAACTACTATAATATACTTACCACCATGCCAATGGCATTTCTGTCTCCAGCTTTTGTTTCTTCAACACTTTCATCCACCACCAAATTCATAAAGGGATCAAACCCTCTTAAAATGCCTGAAATTTGACGTCCACCATTCATTTTCACTGAAATTTTAAAAAATAATTTTTTTTCATGCATTGTAAAATAAAAACATTTCAGGTAGGCAGCTTTCCAGATGTTAATTTTTGTCAGACCACTACAGTGGTAAGAGCTATGTACGTTTTTGTTATCTATATGTTATACCTATAAGCTGTATTGCTTTTGGTTCAATAAACTTATAAGTTTTTGTATCATCACTAACTGACTTCATTAATTGCTTTTTTTGTAGAATACATAATCAAGATTCAAGGTCATCCTGCTATAAAGTTTAAACAAGTAATAACTGTGTTTGGATGCAAACACAAAGTCTCCAAAACGAACTCCCATATACTTTCATCAAATTCAGAGCACTTTTTATTTCCATTTTATTTATTTCCATCCCTCCATTTTTCCATTTCAATTATAAAGGCCGCCATTTTAAAAAATTTGGACCAAAAAATTATTTCCAAATAAACAAGAATAGAATTCCTGGGTCCCCCGCCGCTCATGCAATATACTAGTATACTGTATATGAAACTGAAATATTTTCAAACATTCAGGGCAGTTCCAAAATTAAATATGTGGGGATACAAAAAGGATCGACCACGGCAAATGTTCCAACTTGACCAAGGTATTAGTGAAATTAACATTTGGTATAATTTTCATGAAAATCGGTAAAAATTTGTTGCCATGAGAGCCCTTACAAGGTAAATTTTTGGATAAAACAGAGTCATTATTTTCGACAAAGTTCCATAACTCCGTCAAAAAATATCGATCGAGCCTGATTTTCGAACTTGACCAAGGTATTAGTGGTATAAACATTTGCTATAAATTTCATGAGAATCCGTCAAAATTTGTAGGTATGAGAGCGCTTACAAGGTCAATTTGTGGCTAAAACAGTGTTGTTATTTTGGTCAAAGTCCAATAACTCCGTCAAAAAAGTCTCGACCGAAACTGATCTTCAAACTCCACCAAGGTATTAGTGATATAAACATTTGGTATAAATTTCATGAAAATCCATTAAAATTTGTAGCCATGAGAGCCCTTACAAGGTCAAATTTTGGCTAAAACAGTGTCGTTATTTTTGGTCAAAGTCAAATAACTCTGTCAAAAGTCTCGACCGAAACTGATCTTAAAACTCCACCAAAGTATTAGTGATATAAACATTTAGTATAAATTTCATGAAAATCCGTTCAAATTTGTAGCCATGAGAGCCCTTACAAGGTCAAATTAAAACAGTGTCGTTATTTTTCGTCAAAGTCCCATAACTCCGTCAAAAAATATGGACCAAGGCTGATTTTCAAACTTAACCAAGGTATTAATGGTATTAACATTTGGTATAAATTTCATGAGAATCTGTCAAAATTTGTAGCCATGAGAGCGCTTACAAGGTTAATTTTTTGCTAAAACCGTGTCAATATTTTTGTAAAAGTCCAATTACTCTGTCAAAAAATATCGACCAAGGCTGATTTTCGAACTTAACCAAAGTATAAATGGTATAAACATTTGGTATAAATATAATGAAAATCCGTCAAAATTTGTAGGCATGAGAGCGCTTACAAGGTCAATTTGTGGATAAAACAGCGTCATGATTTCGGTCAAAGTCCCATAACTCCGTCAAAAAGTATCGACCAAGGCTGATTTCAGAACTTGACCAAGGTATTAGTGATATTAACATTTGGTATAAATTTCATGAAAATCTATTTAATTTGTATGAATGAGAGCACTTACAAGAAAGTGTGACGGACGGACAGACGGACACAAGGACACCTGAAACTGATCATCAAACTCCACCAAGGTTTTAGTGATATAAACATTTGGTATAAATTTCATGAAAATCTGTTAAAATCTGTAGCCATGAGAGCGCTTACAAGGTCAAATTTTGGCTAAAATAGTGTCGTTATTTTTCGTCAAAGTCAAATAACTCTGTCAAAAAGTCTGGACTGATACTGATCTTCAATCTCCACCAAGGTATTGATATTGATTTTCATCACTGTTGGCATTCGGAATCATAAATTCTACCCTTGCAGCTCACCTTACCAACACATTATCATTCATATTATACAGAGCTGTGTGCAACACTATTATCTATATACCTAATGTATCTTACCTGTTGCAACCTTATCCTTCTTCTATCTATTTACTACCCACCTAATGTTCATCGTGTACCATGTTACAACTCTAGATTTCCTACGAGGAGGAATGACCTGGTTACTGAAAGCTATATTTTTATATAGCCTAGGTGGCCGAGTGGTCTAGGGCGCTGGACATAGTGCAGGCGGTGTTGCCTTAGATGACAACAAGCAGGGGTTCAAATCCAGCCGAAGACCTTGCTGGATTTTCCGATGTTAACAGGTTTAAAAAGATGATTTTCATCACTGTTGGCATTCGGAATCATATATTCTACCTTTGCAGCTCACCTTACCAACACATTATCATTCATATTGATATAAACATTTGGTATAAATTTCATGAAAATCCGTTCAAATTAGTAGCCATGAGAGCCCTTACAAGGTCAAATTTTGGCTAAAACAGTGTCGTTATTTTTCGTCAAAGTACCATAACTCCGTAAAAAAATATCGACCAAGGCTGATTTTCAAACTTAACCAAGGTATTAATGGTATAAACATTTGGTATAAATATCATGAGAATCCGTCAAAATTTGTAGGCATGAGAGCGCTTACAAGGTCAATTTGTGGATAAAACAGTGTCATGATTTTGGTCAAAGTCCCATAACTCCGTCAAAAAATATCAACCAAGGCTGATTTTCAAACTTAACCAAGGTATTAATGGTATAAACATTTAGTATAAATTTCATGAGAATCCGTCAAAATTTGTAGCCATGAGAGCGCCTACAAGGTTAATTTTTTGCTAAAACCGTGTCGTTATTTTCGTCAAAGTCCCATAATTCCGTCAAAAAATATCGACCAAGGCTGATTTTCTAACTTAACCAAAGTATTAATGATATAAACATTTGGTATAAATTTCATGAAAATCTGTCAAATTTGTAGGCAAGAGGGCGCTTACAAGGTCAATTTGTGGATAAAACGTGTCATGATTTCGGTCAAAGTCCCATAACTCCGTCAAAAAGTATCGAACAAGGCTGATTTTCGAAATTGACTAAGGTATTAGTGATATAAACATTTGGTATAAATTTCATGAAAATCATTATAATTTGTATGCATGAGAGAGCTTACAAGAAAGTGTGACGGACGGACAGACGCCCGGCATTTCTATGTCCCCGCTCCGCGTTGCGGCGGGGGACAATTATATAATCTTTCTGTATAATGCAATCAGATTCAAATCACAGACCTGATTTTAGGTTACAAAGAAAAAAGCTGAAGATTTTTGGATTGTGATATGAGGGCCATGTAGCGGCCTGAATAAGCGTCATAGTTGCGTTTTTTATGGCAGGCCCCCAGAAGCTCTGGCCTAAATGGTTCAAAATCCTGCATTCTGGGGTTCTCCTGAGGCTAATTTGAGATTTGAGAAGTGTTTATTTCTTGATCTCTGAAATGGGTTTTCAGTTGAAAAAAAATAAAAATCCAACTTTGAAAAAAAAAAATTGGGCAGCATGGCCCCTAAAATTTTAGGTATTACTAAACCCCACCCTCATTTTCCAGACCACAAAGTGTTGGGAAAGAAAGAAAGCAACAAAGAGGTTTTGGCAGCCTTCCCTTAAAGAAAGCACACCTCTTTGCAAGAAATAGAAATCTTAGTCTTACCCAAATTATGAATGTACAACAGAAGTCCCATTTTAATAAAATTGTGCCCACTGAACGAAGTGAGAGTTTACTCGGTAACATCGTTTCAAAAGATGTTTGACACAGCCCACATGGATTTATTGTCTGGGTTAAATAGATGCTTGTAATTGCATTAAAATTCATATAACTTACATGTACAAACTTTTTACTGATAATGTCTAAATGCCGGACTGTACTGGAAAAACAATGAAAATAATCCGGATTTTGGGATGAAAAGAAGAACGGAAAAACGATTTTTCAGGCGGAATTTGATGACTCAAAAAGCGGAATTCTGCTTTAAAGCGGAAGAAAATCAGGTCTGAAATCACTTTTAATTTTCCCGCCTTCTTCAAGTTTCCATGGCAACGCCTGCCATTTGGAAATTTTTGACCCAAAAATAAGTTCAAAACAACTTGTACAATCTTTCTGTAAAATTTCATCAAATTTGGAGCAGTTTTAATTTACCCATCTTTTTTCAAATTTCCATGGCAACGGCCATCATTTCGAAAAAATTTGACCGAAAAATATGTTCTACACAACCTGAACAACCTTCCTGTAAAATTTCATCCAATTTGGCACACTTTTAATTTTCTGGCCTTTTTTTTCAGTTTCCATGGCAACGGCTGCCATTTTCAAAAATTTTGACCGAAAAATATGTTCTACACAACTTATACAACTTTCCTGTAACATTTCATCCAATTCAGAGCACTTTTAATTTTCTGGCCTTTTTTTCAGTTTCCATGGCAACAGTGGCCATTTTGAAAATTTTTGGCCCAAAAATATGTTCTACACAACTTGTACAACCTTCCCATTAAATTTCATCCAATTTGGAGCACTTAAAAGTTTTCCGGCCTTTTTCAGTTTCCATGGCAATGGCCACCATTTTGAAAATTTCAAGACCAGATTGCACATCTACACATGGTCCTTTATCACGATGTCAAGTTTCATTAAGATTGGTGGTAAGATGGCCGAGAACAAGGGTGGACACACTTGCGGGAGAAGACTAGAGCTGTCCCCGAATGGCAACCAATTATGCCCCCGCTCATTGAACCCTGAATCAATATGGCAAGAGCAAATTTAAGTGTGTGTTGACACAATGCAGGTGTTGACACAGTACAAGTATGGACACAATGATATGCAGTGTTGGCACTAGAAGGTCGCCACGTCGCCAGATGCGAATTGAAATCTTGAGTGGCGAAGAAAGTTTCATCTTCATTCGCCACATTGGCGAATTGAAAAAAATAGGTGTTTTTAAAGCATAAAGTTAAAACCTTATTTGGTTAGTGCATAGATGGTTTGATTTCAATAACCGCTAGCTTTATTCATCAAAATATTAAGAGAAACTTTAGAAATCCATGCAAACACCTCCGTTTGGTGAAAAAGAAAACAAACTTTCTCACTTCTGGTTTGTCCAAATACCGCAAAATTACCAATATGTCCAAATACCGCAAAGTACCTAAAATACCAAATACCAAAAAGAAGAACATGTAGAATGTCCAAATACTGAAAACAAAGTTGCCTTTTGTATAGACTAGATAGAACACTTAAAGTATCACTGTCATTACTGAAAACAAGGTTTATAATTGTCGATGAAAACAAATTGTTTTCCAATGAGTTCAAGTTGATTATTACACAAAAATGCACAGGTGACATCTGATTAAAATTACTGTGGAACTTTTTTCTATAGCCATTGAAAGATTTGGAAATTATTTTTGTATACAGCAAGATGTTTTATAAAGACATTCAAAAACAAAATGAATAATTAAAACCATACATGCCATACCATGTCAAATAAAATAGAATCATGTGTAACAAAATTCCAGCATTCAAAGCAGATTGACCTAACGTAACCATTACTGACTTAAGCTACCGTAGAGAAAGGGTATGAAGATATAGAAGAAAAAAAACAATCTTCATTGCTAAGATACTGTGAGAAGATAAATGAATTAAAAGGAAAAACATATTGAAAGGTAATATTTTATGTAATTATTTTTAGTGGCTAAAGATTTTTGAATGTGGCTAATGAAAATCTTGGGGTATTAGTCACAGTGGCTAATGCAAAATTTTTCCTACTGCCAACACTGATATGCCTCCCCTTTTTCCAAACTAGAGGTACTGTGGTCCACTGGGCCACAAATGAATACCCCCGCATGCCCAATATAATAAGAAGTTTAAATAAAAGGCTGATCTTTAAAGTCAACTGCATCTTTTAATGTTATTCAAAAAACTTAATTTAGGCCATTTTAGCATAAATAACGATATATAACTAAGTACCAATGTATCGGTAAACAGGAAGTAGTAGTGTGACAAACTTGTAAATAGCTTACACGGTACAACTCATCATTATGAAGGTTGAGAATAAATATTAAATCATTTCCACATACAGAAGCAAAGAAAACTTTGACGAAAATTTTCATTAGTAGTGGTATATATGACTTAGTTTTAAAGTATCGGTAAACAGAAAGTAGTAGCGCGACAGACCTGAAAATAGCTTTCACGGTACATCTCATCATTATGAAGCGTGAAACAAAACATGAAATCATTTCCACTTACAGAAGCAGAGAAAACTTTGACGAAAATGTTCATTAGTATTGGTATATATAACTAAGTACCAATGTATCGGTAAACAGGAAGCAGTAGTGCGACAAACTTGAAAATAGCTTACACGGTACAACTCATCATTATGAAGGTTGAGAATAAATATTAAGTCATTTCCACTTATAGAAGCAGAGAAAACTTTGACGAAAATTTTCATTAGTAGTGGTATATATAACTAAGTATCAACATACCAATGTATCGGTAAACAGGCAGTAATAGCGCAACAAACCTGAAAATAGCTTACACCGTACAACTCATCTATTTGAAGCTTGAGACTAAATATTAAATCATTTCCACTTATAGAAGCAGAGAAAACTTTGACGAAAATTTTCATTAGTAGTGGTATATATAACTAAGCATCAACATACCAATGTATCGGCAAACAGGAAGTAGTAGCGCCACAAACATGAAAATATCTGACACTGTACAACTCATCATTTGGAAGCCTAATGCTAAATATCAAATCATTCCCACCTGTAGAAGCCGAGAAAACTTTGACAGTAGAAGTGTTACGGACGGACGGAATGACGGACGGACGGACACCACCATCACTATATACCCTCCGCTTTTACAAAGCGGGGGTATAATAAAAGAGAAGTTCTGAGCCCGAAAATCAATTCTATGAATGCTAGGCAATCTTCCATTTTGTTTCATCCATTTTGAGGCACTTTGAATTTTCCTGCCTTTTTCCAGTTTCCATGGCAATGGCAGCCATTTTGAAAAATCCTGAGACCCAAAATCATTTCTATGGGTGCTACATCCTTCTTGTAAAGTTTCATCAAATTTGAGGCACTTTGAATTTTCCCGCCTTTTTTCCAGTTCCCATGGCAACTGCAGCCATTTTGAATATTCCAAAAGATGTGTGTGAGCACATCTACTCATTACAAGTTAGATTCCTTTGAAGTAGTTAGAATTTGTTTGCAAACTTTCTAAAAAACATGAATAGTTGTGTTTTTCATTCGTGCGGACAGACGTACAAACGAACGTACGTACAGGGGTAAAACAATATGCCCCCTGACTTTTTGTTGCAGGGGCATAAAAAACAAAGAAAGAAAGAAGAAGAAGAAATAAAACAAGAAACGGAGAAAAAACTATAAGTCTCTCCAAACTTTGTTTGGGAGACTTAATTATCACAGGATTGTCCCATCTTCAACAAAGCATTTGTTTGCTGTTTATTGATCATCAACAATTTATGATGCGAGGCGGTAGGTAGGCAAATTATTTTGTATTTTAAAGTTATCAAAAAGACAAATTTTAAGAGAAAATGTGCTAATGTAATACAATTTTTTTTCTGGAAAATGACAATAATATTTGGTTTATTTTTATGAGAAGGTCCATCAAGAGCAATCTATATTTTGAGGTTCTTCCTTGAAGAAAAAACATAAAATTCTGGACAACTGCAAAAGTTCTAGTCTAACAAGCCATTTAAAGCCACTTTTCCCTGAAAAAATTGTTTTAAAAGTTTCATATCTGTAGGTAACATTTTTGTGCATGCATATCTTTATTTTTCAAATGGTTTCACTGATTTATATACAAATGTAGACGACTCAATAGTGCCTGTCTCAAACAGCCTGTAGAAATTAGACTGATGATTAGAAATAGAGTTCAATTTAAGCAATAACAGTACATTATTTGAATACCGGAGGGCGTCAATCGTAGATTTGACGGTCAAAATGCAGTTTATAGGCGACGCGTAGCGGAGCCTGTAAACAGTTATTTTGACCGTCAAATCAAGATTGACGCCCGCGGGTATTCAAATAATGTACTGTTATTGCGATTCTAATGCAACAAATCAATTTCATGTTATATTTTTAACTCGTGAATTTGTAACAATACTAGGAACCAGACTAAACAGGGAACCTACTTTGTCACAGGTGTGTAGATGATGGAATTGACAGTCAGTTTTGACCAATCAAAACTTTCATTATATAAATGTTGCATTAGAATTTTCTTTTTTGCTACTTTCAATTTATTTGCACTATATATGGCATGGGAACAATAATGCATATTAGTACTAGGACTTATACCATCCATGGAGGAAAAACAGTGAACTGTTAATGTATATTCATTATACAGTAAGCTTAGTATATACTTACATGTATTATGGTAGTACCTTTTTCTCCAAAGATAGTACACAATGTACTTGCCAGACCTAGTACTAATTACTGATGTCGTTTCCACTAGGTGATTAGTTATTTTAAACATTTATCATCATTTAATAAAGGGCTACGCCGAGCGCAGCATGATACGACCGCAGCATGTCGTCCACTGAAATTTGAAAAAGTGTAATTTAAAGTGAGTATGGACATAGGAAAGAGCTTGACACAATAATTAGATGGACGCAATAAGGAGATTGACCAAGTAATTAGCTGGACACAAACTAGGGAAAATAAAAATAAGCCCTTATGACTCCTTATGATTCCTCTTTGACCCTCTTTAGCTCAGAAACGGTAAGAGCTACGCCCAATCCATTGACATGATGCTGAAAGCTTATATCAAGAGGAATCAAAAGAAAAAAATCCCATCGAAATGCGATGAAAAATAAAAATTTAAGGTAATCTGTAAATTTACGATTTTTACCCCCTTCGGCCCCTCATAGCTCGGAAACGGCAAGAGCTATGTCAAATCTGTTGAATTACCACTGAAAGCTTACATCAAGTAGAATCCAAAGAAAAAAATCCCATCGAAATCTGACGAAAAATAAAATTTTTTTAGGTTATCTGTAAATTTACGATTTTGGCCCCCTTCGGCCCCTCATAGCTCGGAAACGGTAAGAGCTACGCCAAATCCGCTGACATATAACTGAAAGCTTACATAAAGAGGAATCAAAGAATAAAATCCCATCGAAGTTCGATGAAAAATAAAAATTTTAGGTTATCTGTAACTTTACAATTTTGGCCCCTTTCAGCCCCTCATAGCTCCGAAACGGTAACAGCTACGCCAAATCCGTTGACATACTACTGAAAGCTTACATCAAGAGGAAACCAAAGAAAAAAATCCCATCGACATCCTACAAAAAATAAAAATTTTAGGTTATCTGTAAATTTACGATTTTGGCCCCCTTCGGCCCATCATAGCTTGGTAAGGAAACAAGTTACCAAAAATCTAATAGTAGAGCGCTCCAATAATTTTTCATTAGGAATCCTTTGGAAAAAATTGCATCAAAATCGGACAAAAAATAAAACAAGAGGCTCTCAAGAGCCTGTATCGCTCACCTGGGCCACAGATGACATATGCAGTTAAAATAGTCCAAATGTTTAAGGGCATATTTTCAAATTTGTTAATAGACATTGATGCTATATTATCATAAGTTAAACTATGTTCCAGACTAGCAGCTACTTTGGATGGGATGCAGTTCTTTTGGCCAAGTTTGGATCCAATAGGCCCAGTAGTTTCAGAGGAGAAGATCTTTGAATGTCTTTTCCCATAGGGTCCAATGTTA
>MJUU01047898.1:305067-328792 GCA_002080025.1 Modiolus philippinarum | reverse complement strand
AAATAACCAATTCACCTTCATTGTCAAAACATTTTGCAGGGATGTAAAATATTTCCCAATTATCTAGTTACAGATAAAGATTTAAAGAATTAATAATGAATTCATTTTAAATAATGTAAAGCTATGCAGTGTAAGTTGTAGTTAAAAAGCAAATCAAATTTTTACACCTACACTGGGTATTACAAAAGTGGACAAAGTTGCTGATGAATACAACATTCACAATAGATCCTATGGTAAAATGGCAGAATGTACACAGACCTTTCAATTAAAACTAACTTCAATTAATTTTTATCTTTTGTGGATTTCTGCATCATATTTTTACAAGCTCTGTATTAGATTGATTCTTTTCTTTTTTTTTAAATTTCTCTTCTTAAAAGTCACTTCACTGCATCCACTGTATATTCAGAAATTTAAACAATATTTCATGGATACCCGGTAGCTTACCTAGAGAGTTTATGCTCATTATTGAAAACTGTATGGTCACCTCTTTATATAAACAATGAAAGGTTATGGAGTAAATGAACCTGAGACAAAGTCCCTACGAATACATGATAGAACCAAGCAAAGGAACGATGCTTTTTTGGATAGCCTTTCTGGATTCTGCTTGTTACTGGTATACTGTTCTTGTCTTATTGACATTTACTCTATATTTTTTAACAATCTGTTACCATCTATTATCAAGAATACTATGACTGATTCAGAATTAAAATCATACCCTTTGTTTAAGAACATCCAGGTCAAGCTGTACTTTGCTCATTTCTAATTTATTTACCTAAATGATGGGCAAAATTATCAGAAATAACTCCAATAGATGATTGATTTTTGTAGAAATTGAAATCAAAAGTAAGGCATGTCCCAGTGCAAGGCTTATGTAATTAAAGACCTTGTCTATCAATAAAGTTTGAGTCTGTATGATGGCCTGCAAAATATGTGTCAAACAGACATATTTTCAGTCGGGTGTACATGTGGAAAATGGTTAAAAAATAGGTCCTCAAATAATGCCATATCTTGTATTTTTTATGTATTGCATTTATGATTTGTATTCATTTTAAACATTATGTATTTTATTGAAATGAGGGCCTCAGGGAAGATTGGTTGTACCAACTGTATTTTCCCTCTATAAATAAAGCATTTACCTACTTAGTTACTTACTTACCTACACTTTTCCTTGTGGTTGTATAATTTACTTAGTTCTTAAGGGCATATCCAATAGTTTCAGGGGAGATAATCGAAAACACAGAAGAAGGCAGTGTTTCCCCGGAATATGACATTGATAACTGTAACGTCACAAAGTAATTCCCATTGTTTTTGAGGAAAGGTAATTTGTGCCTTCCAGTTTGGCGGACTTTCTGCCGGTTACTGACAGGAGATTTGTAAAAAGTTCCGTATTTTTATGATTTACTCTCAAACTAATTCGGTGACCTATATTGCTTTTGTCATTTTTGAGTAGCTGATTATTAGAAGAACACAATATTAGAATTTCATAAAATAGACAAAATGAGAAGTCTTTAAATCATTGTAAATTTTACTGTGTAATTCACCATTTCGTGCAACTTTTTTTGTAATACATGCTACATACTCTATAATTTAGTAAAATATAACATAATTTCCTAAATCAATTCAATTTTTCTGTAAATCTTTAACACCTTAACTTTGTTTTTCTGTTGCTCTGGTACCGAGTAGATAAGATTTAATTTTTCAATTAGTTTTAAGTTATAACTTAATTTTTCTTCAAAAAATGCAAAAATGATCAATGTTTAAGGTCGATTTCATGAAAATAAGATCAGCGACCGAATATTTTCTTGTCATTTTTGGAATCCTTGGCACTTGTTCAACAACATATCTAAAAATTATGAAAATGACAATATAGCAAGAAACTGTTGGATATGCCCTTAACTTTATAATATATGTACCTTGGGTGATTGTTCCCTTGTTTCTGTATCACTTTCATAATCTTCCAATCCTAACTTCTGTTCACTATCAACACTCCCTTTGTCACTACTGATATCTTCTCCTTCTTCTTCTAGGTCCTGCAATAAATACAAAAGAAAACATATTATTATTCCTAATTCAATTAGTACAGATTATTACATGGTATTTTTGTAATACAACCTTTACAAGCCAAAAAGGTGTAAATCAGCCAGAAAAGGCAAAAGGGAATATATTTGATCAAAGCTTATAAAGGCTGTGATATTAACATCAATTATAAAATCAAATATCACCAACATAACATCAATTTTATCTGTTGAAAAAGAGCCATTGCATGTAACACATTATGCACAATCTAAATATAATATCTTTAACACATTAAGACCTTTCAAGACAATATTTAAACATTTCAACCACATATTTCTATCCAATGATATCAAAGATGAAAGATTTATAACATTACTGGTTGTTGTCCATTTCTTCATGTTTCACACCAAAAAATTTTCCAATTCATTTTCAATTTGTGATGATATGAACAATATAAACAAACTTGTAACAAGAAATTACACAAATAGATACTCTTGCTAAAAGAATATTTAAAGTTTAAAATGAGGTATTCTAATATATAGCTAACATCTAGCAGAATGAGTTCTAGCAGACAGAAAAGTAGCGAATTAATAATAATCTGCAATAAACTTGGATCTGCCTACTCGATAGTCTTTGAGTAAGGCATAACTGATAAATAAATATGAAGTCGTGATCATTGAGAATGGTACAGATGTGGGATAAATGTTCAAATAGTAATGAAGAACAGCATATACATCGACATACTAGTGTATTACTAGCTATACTAAGTGGCCTCAGTATACTGTCAGTACTTACATCTCCTTCCTACAAAATAGTATGATAAAAGAATGGTAGCAAATTATCAAATTTTCTCTCTGTGAACATTTTCATGGTGGATCTACTATATCTGTGGTCACTGTTATATACCTACTCCTCAATATATTCTTAAAATTGCTTCTTACTATTTAAGAACCTTGTCAATGAATATTCTTTTCAGACGATTAACATCAATAACTGGTCATTTAAATATACAGCTGCTCAGATGTGACCATTCAGTTAACCTGATATTTATCAATTAGTATGTATGGCAAAAGTAAAATGTTCACAAATTAACAAATGGTTTTTACAGATACTTTATTTCCAGTTTTATGCCTCCCAGTAAATTGCGCGGCGACCATATTTGGGATTTTCTATATCAGTTAATATATTCATATTAGAACAAGAAATATATGTAATGATTGCAAAAATCGTGGAAATAATTTGCCCGCAAAAATTAGTTGGTTTACAGTACATTTTTAAAAATGACCACAGTTATAGTAGATCAACTATAAAAGAATGTAAACAAAAAAAAAAATAAGAAGACAAGAACCATAATTCTTAGAATGAAAACTTATATTAAAAAGACGATGAATTTGTGCAGTTAAATATTCAAAGTACATGTATGTACAAGGATAACCTTCAGCATGTTTGTGGTCCTTGTGGGGTTAAGTTTACACAAAACTGAACTTTCATATTCACCGAGTCCTGGTAGCTTTCATTATATAATGTTTATTTTTATATATATAATTTTATTTCATAGCAAGTGACTTGCAATTATGTATTGATTTTAGAATTTCAAATTTTCAACATGGTACCATAAGTGAACTTATTAAACATAACTATAGAGAAAAGAAAATATTGTAATCCACAGTAAAAAAAAAATCGAAGGAGATTTCGTAAATTTAACGATATCCTATTGTTTAGAAATATGGATAATGGTTATGTAAATGACATGGCTGCTAATGGGACATCATGAACAAATGAATCAATGAAAATAAATGTGTCACAGGAATACAACAACCCATTGGATTAAAATATTACATATGTTTGCCCAACTCAATTAAAACTCTAACAATAGGTGAAAATAAAATCACAGGCATTTTATTGCACTTTAAATCAATTGAACTGATTTTCATCGTTGTCTTAATGTTACCGTCAATTTATCACTGTCATCTGCTTCATCTGGAGGCTTTAATGATATAGGCATTTCATCATCTTCCTCTTCCTCCTCCTCATCAGAACTTTCCTCTAATGCTCTTGTATATTCTTGGACATGTTCTAATCTGAAAGAAAATCATATGAGCTGCCATTACATATTCTCATTAACTTGCAAAATGGTATGCCCCCTCAAAGTTTGTATTTGTGAGACTATGGATGGACAGACTGACAGATTCAAAAACAATATGCACTCCAAATTAACTTTCAATGCAAGGGCTTAAAAATATGGCAATTCTTCTAGGGGGGCAATTGTCATAGACCCCTCATGGACATTAACTTCATATTTTTATTACTATTGATTAGGGATGGCAAAGAGTAACCGGTTATTCGATTAATCGATCGAAAAAGGTGTAACCGGTTACCAGTACTCAGCGTCAAAATTTATTTCAGTTCTATACTGTTATGTGTACAATCAGACATCTGTATTTTTATTTATTTAATTGATTGGATACATATCAAAGACCAATTAATTGACAAGTTGTTTACATAATTTACATAATGGATAATTTAATAATTACTTTTAAATTTTTAGTCCTATCATAGTGTCTTCAACTGAAATCTAATGAGCTAACTTAATTTGCTAATTATCTACCTATAGAAATAATAGAGTTTACATAAATTAACAAAATGTTTAAATATAATGTACTGTTGTAATAGATTATATGCTAGAATTATTAAATTTATGAACATGTATTACGTACAATAATACAAACAATATTAATGTCCTGTGGGATGAGCACCGGGATCTGGACATGCAAATACACAAAACAAGGTGAACTATAGGTTACATCAAGAAAATTTGTAATTCCACTCTATTACCCAATTTGTACAGTTTAAAAAATGAAAGAAAAAATATCTATGGATTAAAACGGTAAGATAATTATATAAACCAAGACAGAAGTAGAATATCACAGGAGCATTTTCCCCGAGATGATGAATGGAAAGTATCTAATGGCTAGCTTATATAATTTTTTCTTTGTATCCCTATCTCGATGTACATAGCAAAACAGAGAAATAAGTTTAATTATTTATTCATATTATCTGGAAAACTTTCAATATTTCATCAAACGCCGGTTAACTGGTTAATCAGTGGAAAGGCTTTCTGAATAAACGGTTACAGTATATCTGTGAAATTTCCATCCCTACTATCAATTATACATAAGGACAATAAAAGATCTAATATTTTAGACACACTTACAACCTTCATAATATATAAACATACCCTAGTTTGGCTTTCTGTTTAATGCCCTCTATTAAAAATTTCCATCTTCTACCATGTCCTTTATTACTCATGATCTTAGAAAATAGTTTTTCCCAATTCATAATTTTCTTTTCTCTTGCAATTTGTTTAGACTGAAAATAATAAATGTTCAATGAAAGCATGTGATTGATATATTATCTAAAAAATCCTTAATTCATTAAATGAAATAAATTATAAAATTCATATGTTTAAATATTTCACATTTCATTTGCAAAACAATTCCTGTAATGAATCATTTAGTTTCCAAAGTATCTGCATGTGAGGTACATCCTTCAATAAATGTTGATATATGTACAGTTGATAACAGAATTATATATCACAGATGCATTTTGATTTTTAAATGTTTAAATGATGATGCACCTTCTTATTTAATCGACAAGATTAGGTACATCTCTCAGAGTAATCCATATCAATTAAGAAATGTTATTAGTGGTGATTTATGTGTACCAAAAACTAAAACAGAACTTTTTAAAAAATCATTTAGTTTTTCTGGACCTTCTACATGGAACACTCTACCAGGCTCAATGCGAAATTCTAAGAATATTGTGGTTTTTAAAAATAAGCTAAAATGCTACTTGCTCAACAAACAAATTGTACCAGCTGAATAAATTTGTATTTTTATAACATTTTGTATCTGATATCACAATGTACTCTTTAATTGTAGTATGCATTATCTTGTGTGTATTCAATATTGTTATTGAGGGCCTCAGGGAAGATTAGTTTGTACTGTGTAACCCTCTTTAAATAAAGCTTTTATTATTATTATTATTATTATTATTATAGTACTACTTTTGTGATCTCAAACAACAGCACTGCGTCTTTCTAAGCACAATATACTGTGAAAGTACTATAGTTCGTGGGGTTCCAATTTTCGTGGATTTCGTGGTTCCTTTAAACCACGAAATTAAGTTCCCAACGAAATGCATTTTTCCCTAGAGTTCAAATGCATAGAATTTAAAACCACAAATTTATGCACCCTCGAAATAGTAATTTTTATGAAAACCACGAACATTGATGTCAACGAATAAAAGTATTCATGTACTTGTCCAAACTATAAAATTTTCCAAAGGCTTACTTTGATAATTTTCTGTTCAATGTTTTCTGTGGATTGTGAGCTGTGGTCAGATAATGATTTTTTCCCATGTTTTCAATTTAAGAGTCTTAAAATAGGACCTGATTACACAAGTGTGTCCTATTTGCTGAGTTAAGACAACTACATTAGTTTTTTGTCTATTTTATAAGGATCTGCTAGTATTGATATTTGTCACATATTTGATTATTTCCTTTACAATAGTCAAACTGCAACCTCATACCTGTGTTTCTACCAGTTTAAGTCTTTTTATCGCAATATTCAGTTGTCGCTGGTTACTTTCATAATCTTCATGCAGTTTTTTTAGGGCAGCACTTTTCTCTTCCCAGGGTGTAGAGTAAACTCGGACAAGTCTGACTAACTCGTTAACAGGCATATTGGCATCACTTACACTGTTAATATAATTTACATTAAAATCAAATTACAATAGATCTGGTGAAGGTTTAGATAAAAGGAGTACATTTAATATCTCAAGTGATACTAGAAAAAGAAGCACAGATTGAATCAGGGCTATCTCAGGAATAAAAGTATGTGAGGTAGCAATTAGAAGGCACTTTTTCTCAGCACCAACCACCCATACAATTTGAATTCAACAGTCCAGAATTTCTAGTGTTCCAATGTATAAAATTTTGCTTTAATACCATCACCCATACATTGAGTATTTTTAAAAAGTGCCTTCCAAACCCCACAAGAATTTTTTACAGAACAGCTCTCAGACAACTACTGTGAAAGTATTATTGTTAATGGGGTTCCAGTTTTCTTGGATTTTCTGGTTCGCTTAAACCATAAAATTCAGTTCCCACGAAACACATAGAATTCGAAACCACAACTTTAAGTACCAGAATATAGTGATATTTATGAAAACCACGAAAACATATGTCCACGGATAAAGTACTTCCATGGTATGATAATCATAGTACAAATTCATGCATATCATGTTTTTTTAACCTTGTGAAAACTTTCCTGTGATTGCAGCTAACAGTAACTTTGACTTAAACATGGAGGTAGGCAGTACTATACAATAAATATGGAATATAGATCCTTTTATTTTTGATACAGACTTTTATCACGGCCAGTATCAAGTGAGCTCATTAGTGCAAGCTTGATAAAGTCTGCATCAAAAACAAAATGTCCTATATTTATCAGTAATTCACATAATGATAAATAAAACTGCATTTTAAGTGGATAAAAGCTGAAATTTCTATTTTAGCATGTACATTTAATTTATTGTCAATTGCAACATTTTTTTATGGATTCTTCATTTGTCGTATTACACGTATGAACAGGACAAATAGTACAAATTATGACGTCATCATAGCAACCCGCACATGACACCTTCACGGTGACCTAATAATTACGTGATAATGACCAGTTCGGTGATACTGGGATTATCAGTCTCTGTAGATCAAAGGAAGTTCATACAAAGTACTGATTAGTATGACCACAACCAAACAAAATTTATAAGCTTTTACCATGTTTATACATGTTTTTTATACGTTTTGGTCTTTCAAATATTTTTATTTGAAATGCACTAAAGGACATTAGGTGTTGAAATGGTCATCTGCATAAAAGTAAATATTTACAAGATTTATAATTCATACCTTCTAAAGACTTTTCCTGTAATGGTAGCTAACTTGACCAATACTGTTGGTGGTAAGGCATGTTTAATCATTTCATCCTTCATGTCTAACAACTGAAATAGTACATATAGTTATGTGCATTTAATATTTACAGTCAAAGAATTGCATACCATCAACAATCTTCATCTGCTTGCAAAGACTAAATTTTCCACCCGTATTGATTGATTACATCCCACTTTTAAAGTGGCAGTCAAAATTTTTGTTTTGTGCAGTTGTCCATCCCTCTACCCTCAATAAGTATATCTTGTCTTGATAAAGCTCAAATATTGCTGTGTACATGTTTAACAATTAATGACTCAAGAAACATTCTAAATTTAAGTTTGATGAATTAGTTAAGGTCATCATTGCAGTATATCTGTTTTATTTACATTAAAAACATCCATATTTGTAAACTCACTTCATTCTATATTGAACAAAAAAGACCAGCTCATTCTTGACACATAATTTCTATTGATGTAAGTTTACAATCTTATTAACATTATTCATATACATTGTAATTTAAGTTATAATCAAACTTTTAAATTTAAAACAATTTTTAAATATCTGATATAAAGGAGAGTTTGAAGAGTTTAGGAGTAGTAATTTTAGTGTATGCTTGACAGAATATTTCTAAATAACATAACAATTCATCATTAAAAAATCTTAAATATCTACCTCAGCAAGAGCTGTGTGGACCAATGCCATGGCATTCAAAACCCCATCACAAAGATTGTCAAATTTATTTGGTTCTCGTCGTTTTGCTGCTGGATCAGGTTCATCATCATCAGAGGAATCTGAGTCGTCAGATGAACCCTAAATGAAATTCAGAAATATGTTACTTAAAAATGTACATGTACATCAGATTTATATTCCTTTGTGAAAGACTTGGATTTGTTCATATTTAATTAATTATATTTGTATATCAGTTTAGAGTGTATAAGTTTCCTTGAATTGTTCTAACACAAGAAAGTACCATTACCAGCTAAAAGACACAGTGAAGCCTTCAACATGCAATAACCTAAAACAGGCATTGTATCTTTGTTTAAAAGTATCTGGATTATGTTTCTGAATATGATATATATTCCTTATTGTATTCAAATGTTTTCATATTAAATGTTATTTCAAGTCTTTCGTAGTACAGACATAATATACATAGTTAAATAGATTACAGTTACAAATGTACAGGATAAAACACAGCAAAAAAATTATACTTCTGTATAATTTTTTTCTTCATCTTGAAGGTTATTCCAGTTAGTCATAGCATGTGGCAGCAGTCAACTGATAATATTACATCATCAATTGTGTCATTTATGACAAACGGATGTGTGATTGTCAGGCAAAGAATTTTATTACAATATATATCTAAATATAAATGATGACCCGTTGCATTTAGGTCACTGAAAATTATGAATGGACACCTTACGTTGAGCCTGCGCACTCCGTTAGAAATCAAAGGCATCATTTTAATCAATTGTTAACATCTTTAAATTATTTTTACTTTCAATCCCAAACCTAAATATAGTTTAATAAATTTCAATTGTTTTTATTTCAAAACTGCGGTGCATTGCAAATAACATGTACTTAAAATGCACAAAGGTCTGAAAGGACAGTTATTTACGCAATCTAAGAATACGTATTGTGTATTCATGTGCGATTAACAGCCGTAGCTGCAGGTGTGTATTCCCTGGTGTCTACATTTGTTTTTAATAATCATTTTGTACACAAACTGAAAATTAATATCATATATGAAATATGAAATAAAAGCTACCCTTCTCTTTCTTTCATCATCCGATTCTTCTGGTTCTTCCTCCACCTCATGTAGAGCCTCAAACATCTGATTTCTCCCTGTATAAAAAAAATAATTTTATATACAAATGTAATAAAACTACCATATTCCAATTGAATTGACTATAAATACATCATCACTTGGTATTTACATACTAGTCAACTTTTGAAAATCCCATCAGAGTTTTTTTTAAATATATGAAATAATTTGCACTGTTTTTTCATCTCACATAAATGGCTTTGTCCCTTTCTTGTATTTTTTTTATTGATCAAGCATCAGTTTTTGCTAACTCCATTCCGAAAGTCAACATTTACTTACAAGTACAATTTGTTACCATCTATTGCAGAAGCTTTTATTTTGTCTTTGTCATGCATCTTTGAGAGTCTAAGCATTGATTTTCAAATTGAATATTGAACAATTAACATGATTAATTTGAATGTGTAAAATAAATAATCTTGCTCTGAAATAATATTTACAGGTATACAACTGCAAAACATAATTTAAATGGGTAAGTTTAAGATGTTTAAAGCTTATTTGATAATCTAATGCATTATTTCTTATACAATCTATACACAAAGGAGCATTTGTTGACCAACACCTGGTTTGGAAAGGTGCAGGTTATGCTAACTGTGAGTGGATATACTTTAAGTATTCAGTAGTCGTCTTGTATGGATAAATGAATGAAACTATAGACAACAACACTCTTAGTTGCCACCTACTGGCTAAGCTACAGACTATATCGGTATATGGCTTCACTACAGAATTACTTCGAAATGAACAATGACTTTTGAAATTCACTTTCATTCATTTTTAATTTCAACTAGAGAAAGGTGATCAGCTGATCACAAAAGATACCCCTGCCCACAGGCAATGTCTATGCAAACTGTCATCATCCAGATACCATAAAATTCACAGATTTTGCCTTAATCAAGGGCAATAAATCTGGAGCACAAAATCTGGTTACCACCAAAATCCAACTTGACCTGTATTTTATAATTAGTAATATTGTCCCAAAATATTAAAACTTGCCCTCAAAGCAAACTGATGTTATCATACAGAAACCATTAAATTTACAAATTTAGCCTAAATCAAAGGCAATTACTCTGGAACGTGAAATCCGATCATAATCAAAATCCAACATGACCTGTATTTTATGTATAGAAACATGGTCCTAAAATATTAAAGCTTTCCCTTGAATCAAACTGAAGTTATAATCCAGAAACCACAAAATTTACATATTTTGCCTAAACCAAGGGCAATAACTCTGGAACGAAAGATTTGACCACAAAATCCAACTTGACCTGTATTTTATGAACAGAAACACTGTCCCAAAATATTAAAACATTCCATCATAGCAAACTGAAGTTATCATCCGGAAACCAAAAAATTCACAGATTTGGCCTATCGGTAAATAAACGGCAATAACTCTGGAACGAAAAATCTGATCATGGTTAAAATCGTACTTGACCTGTATTTTATGAATAAAAACATTGTCTCAAAATACTTAAACTTTCCCTTGAATCAAACTGAAGTTATAATCCGGAAACCACAAAATTTACAGATTTTGCCTAAATCAAGGGCAATAACTCTGGAATGAAAAATTCAACCAAAGTCAAGATCGAACTTGACCTGTGTTTAAAAAATAGAAACATTGTCCCAAAATATTAAAACATTCCATCGAAGGACGTTATCATCCAGAAACCACAAAATTTACAGATTTTGCCTAAATAAAGGGCAATAACTCTGGAACGAAAAATTAAATCACAGTCAAAATCGAACTTGACCTGTATTTTATGAATAGAAACATTGTCCCAAAATATTAAAACATTCCATCAAAGCAAACTCAAGCTATCATCCAGAAACCAAAGTGTGACGGACATATAGAAAGACTACGGACAGATGGACGGACAAGAGGAATCCTATATACCCTTGATCATTTAAGGCAGGGGTATAAAAATTATTTCTTTTATTTTAATCATTCAAGTATCACCTGAACTTCCAGTGAACCATGTATCATAACAGTTATCAGTATAATTTACGCACAATTTCTTTTTACATACTTGTCCTGATGATGCCGTACTTATTGTCAAACTAGTTGACAATTAAAACTTACACCAGGCATCAACTGAGACTGTTATTGTCCTAAAATAGTTTCATTTGATTATATACAGTCTGTTTAAGATTATGTGTATTCTGATAAATTTTTAAGAATATTTATGAAATTTTTATTAAGGAAGGTACATGCTATTGCATTTTGTTATGTTTTATCAAATCAACATGTGGTATCATAGTGGTATCAATTACAACAATCACAACTTCATTTAACAATTTCATTATTATTTGTTGTTGTCAGTTTTAAGTTCTAACAACTAGCAAACTGACAAATATACAAACATGTCTAAACAAGAAAAGATATGGTTGCAACCATATCAAATGATAACTGGATTTAAATCTTATTTCATCAACGGATGAAAAATAAATGTGTATGTTATTTTGTTTGGTTATATGATCTTAAAGTGATTTATTTCATATATGCGGGAAAATGGTCAGCTTAAAACACCACAATACATTGCTATATGGAAATTTAAAAAAACTGCAAACTACAAACCAGCAGTATAATCACATGTTGCAGAAGAGTATGCATGATCTGAGCTACATGTGGTAGCCATCATACAGCCAGCTAAGATGTGTTATTGAAATATCTGTTGGGTAACTGATTCTTTTAAGTGTCATCTTTTAAACCAGAAGATTAATTTCATAAAAACCATGGTATGTTTTCCAAGGTATGTTACTTTGTTATTCTCAAATAGTAGGATAAAATCCGTCACACATTGATTGCGTACATAACACAAAAGTTGTCATGAAATACAGGGTAAAACAGAAATCAAGAAGGGTCAGCATAATTTTTAACAATATCCAAATGCACACTATAATCGAAAGAGGGACAACTCTTTCCAAAATTAATATCACGGAAGTTAAATTTACATGCGATTTATTAAAGTGGAATTATTTGATACAATGACAGTATTAATTGATAATCATTGTGAAATACGTAATATTTATTACATACCTTTAATAACATGAATAATATAACAAATGGGTGATAATAATAGGAAGCTATAGGTAAATCAAATAATGTCGCAGAGTGTCTAGAGCAGTGAGAACAAATGGCGTAGTAATATAGACACAGGTAAATAAGAGCTTAAATAAAATTAAAACATTGCTCCTCGGCATATACAAATAAAAAAACATTTCATTATTCCATTGGGTACAAAAAGACTTATTAACTGCCGTTAAATCACCGTTAAAAAATAATACAATACGGCACTATATTTTGCACATGAATATAACGGTAGTTAGGTACCAAAGATAGTAATAACTCACGTAAGATATTATGCCGGGATTCCAGTTATGAAAAAATTTTGACACACAATGAATTGATTATTTTAGATGATCCCTATATCATATTCATAGTTTTTTCACATAAATTTTGGCAAAAAGGGTTTATGTTCAGTTTCATGATGTT
Organism: Modiolus philippinarum; assembly: GCA_002080025.1. NCBI lineage: Eukaryota > Metazoa > Mollusca > Bivalvia > Mytilida > Modiolidae > Modiolus > Modiolus philippinarum. The sequence goes on along the minus strand of MJUU01047898.1, from coordinate 315,478 downwards.
TGTAACCATAATTCATGAAAAAAAAAAACAAAAGCAAATCAGAGAAGCTGGTATATGGGAATGATCATGGGTTTAATCTTATGCCTGGAAACTGAAAAATAAATCCTATGTGTATACCCGTAAAGATATAATGCACAAAAACCTTGCTGACCTGCAGCTGACCCCTGTCACAACAAATTAGATGCATTGAACATGTAACCAGACACAGTGTATCATGATTATATTTCATTGCAATAACATCTTTTTTACCAATTTACCAGATATGATGGATAGTACCATGTGATGTGCATTGTAACATTTTCCCCTAACTAATGGAATGATAATGCATATTCAGGGTTTTAGCTAGGATTTTGAGACCATTAGTCACTTTTGCGTATCGAATTTCGCGGGCCGATGTGTACTATGCAGATAATAATCAACATGAAGATAATAATTTGATTATTAATATTTTTTAAAATTTTTCTTGCATTTAATACTTCATATTATAGTAACAAATTGATATTCACTTTATATGTTCATCTTCCACACCCAAGTTTTGTATGTTCATACTCTCTCAGTGCTTCCATTTTAAGAATTTAGAAATCATAATTGTACAACTAAATTAGAGAAGAGCATCATCATGCATTGCAATTTGAATTATTTGTATTGCAGCTTGATTTACTGATGTCAAGGTTAACATTCAAATATTATGCAGTCTAACATTTTCTATAACTTAATTCAAACTTCTATATTTTTGTAATAAAAAATAAATTATTTTTCAAAATACCATTCATATGTTGTTTTTAAGCACCTTTAAGATTAAACAGTGGTGCAATATAAATTTTGTGTGATCTTGAATGAAGCAAATATCAGCATAGTAAATGTCTACAAAATAATTTCAAGGAAATTGAAAGACAAATTTTAAAGGGGAAATAACCCACTATCAAAACACGTGGTTTGTAAAAAAATCAATGTTTTCAAAGGGGAAGTATGACCTGTTAATTATGAAAATTTTGCTGAAAGAATACTTTTAATGTTCAATACCATAATAATTTTGAACTGATGGTTAATTGCCATATAGGTAAGCAGGTTATCTCTGATTGACCGGTAATTAGTGATAACAAGCCAGAGAACACAGGTAAACAAATCACCGATGGCGTTAACTAATCCTTTAATTGATATGACAGGTGTAATTAAAGTGTCAGTTTGGACAATTAGATTACAGTAACAAAGATTATGAACATAATATTTTCATATTTGGCGATTTTCAAAATTCCAAGTGACGAATTGCAGTCTGAAAAAATTCGCCACTTCTAAAAAACATTCGTCAATGGCGAAAGTGACGAGCGCTAGCTAAATCACTGCATATTCATATGATGTCATTTCTACAACACAAGACTAGAAAACAGATCAAGTCAGGGTGAGAAGTCAATGTTCTGTAAATATATTAGAGGAATGCCTAGCTACTACCCATTTACCAAGAATTTGTTCATTTATTAATGAAAACCACTATTTTTTATGTTTATAATTCTAAGCAACTACAGAAATTACATTGTGGAATAAATATAAACAAAAGGTGTTGTAGATAATTTTGTGATGAAGTCAGTTACATTTTGAACAATCACAGAGCAGATAAATGCATACAAACCAAACCGGAAGTCATTCGAGAGGTGCTAGATTCAAGATTTTTTGTCTGGCATATGAGAAATCAACAAACTTTCGATGTCATTATTTAATTCATTTTCTTTCTAGAATTTCATAATACTTAAAATCTGATGAAGAATTTGTCATTTAAATTTCAAATATGTGTATATCTTATACATGGACCTTTCCATACGACTACTACTGATTCCCTAATGTTTCACCTCATCAAAAAATCGGTATCCTGTATGTCCGGAATTATCTATAGATGATTGGATAAAAAAAAAACAGTGCACACCACAGGCACAGAAAAAAAACAACAACAAAAAAACAAGTTCCAATATGACAATTTGTCTTTGTATAAGTTAAAGAAAGCTATTTCAATTTTATATGACTGAAGAAAATTGCTGAGAAGAAGATAACTTCACACAAGGCATGTCTAGTTATCACACAAGGCATGTCTATTTACTGTTGTGCCAGTACCACCCTGTTCGGTTGGCTGTGGATTAATCGGGCACCTGCTAACTAAAAAGCAATACAATAGTTCCTGGGGCCAAAAATCGTTAAATATTCTTTTTGTGTGGTAACTTAAATGCTATGTTGACTCTTGGTTACATTGACTTTTTACCTCGATCCATGTTTGAAGGTAACTGATCACAAAAATACTGATTTGGACGAACAGGTGTCCTCCATCTTGTAAACGATTTGAGGTTGCTAGTCACGTGACCACACTCGTCCAGAGTAAAGTTGCTATTTTAGTTTTTGTAAGACCACCATCTTATTTGTGTCCTATATTTCAGGAATTGAGCAAAATTTCCGACAAAAAGTGTAAAAAATGACGATCTAGTCTGTATGCATGCGCTTGTTCGTTTGTAGGTTCATCTGTCAACCTATACATGGTGTTTGAGAGCTGCAGATATCGCAAGTCAGTACGATCTTCCATATTTGTTTGATCTTGTACAGAATCCCACAGGTGCTTGAGGACTGGACCCTTTATTGGGCCCCTATGGTCCCTCCCCCGTTTTATAATATCTAATTCATTTTTCAATATTGGCCACTTATTTTTGCTATTTTGTACTTCGCTCTATATATGTCGAAATGCACATTGATAGTAAAATAGGAAAATGACCATAGATATATATTATATTAGTACAAAATAGCAAAAATAAGTGGCCAATATTGAAAAATGAATTAGATATTATAAAAAGGGGGAGGGACCATAGGGGCCCAATACAGGGTCCTGTCCTCAAGCACCTGTGCAGAATCCGCCAACAAAAGAGGCTTGGAATAGACTTGTTAACCAAACTGTTAATAATTATCATCTGTCTGCACTGAAATCAGAGGCAACCAATAAATCAACATTGAAAAATATCAATTTAAACGATATTGTCTCAGGAAAAGTTCATAGCATCTGGTCTAGCTGCGGCACTCAACACTTTGCGACAATTATGGGCAGTCTTAAAGCAAAAATAGCTGTAGGATGCTTTTCTCTGCAGATTCACAAAGCAAAGTTCTCAAAATTGTCCGTTACTTCAATCTGTCAATTTGTCATACAGAAGACGAAGATATTACTCACTTTCTTCTTAACTGTTCAGTATTAACTAAAGTTAGGATAAAATTTATTACAGAAATTAGAGCTTTTTTACTGGAAGATTGTAAATATGATTCCGCTTTAGTGGACGACCTGTTTAACGATAGTATATATCTTACAAAACTTATTGTGGATTGCAGTGTTTTCCACTTTCTATCAGATAAAGAGAAGAATAGCTTGAGAGTAGAGGACTATGTTACAACCTATTTCAGAGGCGGACTGTTTTATTACAGGATAAAGTATAGTTATTGATGGGCAGGAGCTTTACAGTGATAGTTATATATATATATATATATATATCATGTTTTTTCTGACATTTCAATGAGACATATGAATAGTGGGTGGAACCGATGTATATAGTAAATGCATGCGATGTATATATAGTGGTTATGGATATCGTGTACATATTATTAATACTTTATACCACGGGTTTTAGATTTAAAATAAATTTTTAAAATATTGATTGTGAGTGCTCGTATTTTATATTCACGCTAGTTCCTGAAGGAAAGCGGTTCTCCTGCTATAGGAGGGAATTACAGACTAGGTAACAGGTAACCTATAACCAGAGACAGTCTCTGTTAGAACAGAACAAATCAAAAATTAGCAATAAAGGGATATGGGGTACATACAAATGATACTAAGTGGTAAAACTAAGCAATGAAACAACGCTTTGATTGTTGTTCTTCATCTTGAAGTCACCGTGCAGCGGGAAATCTAGTGGTATAAAATTATCTCCCTTCTAGAAAAGCTCTTCTGTGTTAAAAACTTTTTCAGAACAAATTACAAATTACAAATTACTTCCGATCGAGGCCGAAATACACCTCAAAGCATTAACCATGTTTGGTAATATTACCAGAGCCAAAAAAAAGTTCTGTGGAGTGGCAGCTAGCAGATAGACAGTTGTTATTAAAGAATGGAAATAGTTATAGTTGGTTTATGGACATTAAGAAAATCTGCATCAAATATGATATTCAACAGTACCATCAATTTCTACAAAAGCCTCTGACAAAATCAAGATGGAAAGTAATGATAAAGGAAAAAGTCCACGACTATTGGAAAAATAGAATCAACGACATTACCCGTTATTACCCTACATTGAAATACATAGAGGACAGTTATAATATCGGGAAGATTCACCCATTGCTATGCACTAATACATGCTGTATTAGAGATGTCAACAGAATTCCTTCCCGTGTGAAAATTGCAACAGGGGCATATATCTTACAGTCTAATAGAGCGAAATTCAACAGTGCAAAAGTTTCACCACAATGTAAATTATGCAATGATCAGGATGAAGACCTTTCTCACTTCTTACTATCTTGTCCAGTATTAAATGCAGAAAGACATCATTTATTGTCTCATATATCTGAACAATATAGCTTGCTGTGTATTAACTTTAACCTCGTGGCTGCACCTAACTTAGTGTGTGTTGTTGTTAACCCACATCAACTGCTTGAATACTGTAGTGCAACTCAACATAGAGAGCTTACTTGCTTTATTAATAATTATATTGAGCCAGCATGTAGAGCGCTCATCTACAAACTTCATACTAAAAGATATATTGAATTAGAGAAGAGAAAACATTGTTAAAGAAGAATAACTTTTAGTTATGCCAGATAGATGTCCTGGGATTGATCTGTCGTGTGCCTGAACTGAGGAGCTATTGCTCATTTTAGATTTTATAGTAGCCTGTATATAAACAGTTTTTACCCGTAATTTGTGGTGATGGATTTGTGATACTTTTTAACTATAATTCTGCGATATTACTGGTGGAGGAATTTTGCTATTGACTTACTCCGAACGGAGGTGTGCCTAGACTGGCAGAAAATATAGGATTACAGATTACAGATTACGTGGCGACGAAAATTAACAATCGACAAAATGTCAAGATTTCAAAAGAAATAAACAAATACAATATTAAGTGAAAACGTCATTCAATTCCCAGATCTTTACTTTGTAGTTAAAAAGAGATTAAACTTGCCTCCAAGAAGAGGTAATATGCGAATTCCTTACATAATTTACTGTCGTGATGAAAATATTCAACGGAAGACTGGTCGCAATCAAATTGCTATAGGGTGTTAAAATGCATGTACCCAGACAAAATTATATGTACAGATAGATTTTTTAACATACTTTACTTATAGGTCAATTTAGTAACGATTCTTGCATAAGAAACGCGGAGATCCAAAACGCATTCTGTGTAACTAGGCAAAATTATATCGTCTTGAAACAACGCCATTTTTCCTTTTATACCCAAGATGTCAAAGGTAATCATCAACACAAGATTTCATTGGTTCAATCAAGGAAAAGGACGTGCCTTCAGTTAAAGCCCATTCAAAGACCGCACGTGCTTAGTGAGTAAAAATCGATTTTGTTTATGTAAACAAGACGGTTACCAGGTAGAAATGGTCGTTTTATACACTTTATTTCGTCGAAACCACTGCGTGTACCCAGTTCAAAATTTGCAAATGAATCGATAAATATTTAATTGCAAAGTATATTTTTTCCTAAAAATTTCCGTTGTAAAGAAATACCTAGATCCAAAACCCTTTGGAATCAGGTATATTCCGGGAAATCTCATTTTTCATTAAATATATGCAAGAAATATTAAAATTAAAAAAAATATCATTTGTCAACATCAAGATACATCGCATGAACATAACAGAGTATAACTTTTCTTGTTATAAGTAACTTTTATCAGGTCTTAACAACGAGTTACACTTTGAAATCGACATTTTTATCTTTTCTAAAGGAGAGTTCATATTCTATTGTTTAAATACCACCGGATTTCAGACTGCGTGGGGTCTTCATCAATGAGCTTTAGTCATACCTCATCATGAGTAAGTTCAAGACGGCCCCAGCCATAACATTTCTTCCTTGGTTTTTCTGTTTAGACGGTACACTGGTTATTTGTTCACTGCAAGCTTTTACACACATTTCGGCTATACTCATGCTTCATAGTAAGTTCAAGACGGCCCCTGGCATAACATTTCTTCCTTGCATAGCGGTCTGTTTTTAGCTGATTTTGGTTTTTCTATTTCTGGGATGGCATCTGGCATCTTGTTCACTGTCAGCTTTTACAAACATTTCGGTTAATAGAAGTTTAAATGTTTTGATTTGATCTGCACTGAAAGGGAACTAAGATCATGCAGATTGTCATATGAAGAAACTAAATCCACAGTAACTTCAGTATATTGTTATTTAGAATATTTATGCCGTTAGAAACTAACACTTATGGGAAATTGTTTTAAACTGGCATACAAGGGGCATTGTTTTAAATGGTTACTGGATAAGTCGGACTAAAACAAATCCGGACCATCACAAAGTCGGACTATAACAAACTCGGACTATAAAATTTTGATATACAAATTATGCATAATAAAATCATAAAATGTATGTAAAAGAAAAATGAAATATAAATAATGTGAATAATATCATGGTTTTTATATGTATAAGAGCTTGTTAACAAATTAAAAGAGATAAAAATTGCGTGAATTTGGCATTGTTTTCATTGAAATTATAGTTCTGAAATCATAATTTTAATCTAAATGTCAACAAAAATTTACCTCTGAACATATATTTGTTTTATTACATTTTCTTGACTATCAATTTGTAGGCTAAATGACAAGGCTGTGCTTTGCATACCAATGGAAATGTATTACTGTTATCAGGGACGTATCTTTAAAAATACGTCCTTGCTGTTATGCATTACTAAACTTGCAAGCCGCTATATTCGTTTTGTTGACAGAAAACTAGGCCAGTAAAAGTAGAAAATCTTTTAATCTTTAAGACAACAAAATGTTCAAATTGTGATCAAATGTATAAGTCAATAATGTAGTAATGTAGATCCAAAATGAATTCACTTGAAATGTGAAATGATGTCCCATACCGCGAATGGCGATTTCAGGTTTGACGAACATCTACTTCCTGTTTACCAACTTATTCAATTTTTAATATATTTTTGGTAATTGTAGAAACTTTGTTAAAGTTTTCTCAGTAATTACTTATCACTGCCATTTGAAATTTTGTAGACACGTATAGAATAATGTCCTATACCACAAATAGTGATTTAAGGATTGCTGAACATCTAATAACCGTTTACCTACTTAGTAAATTTTGTTTATATATTTCTTCAATTGTAATAACTTCTGTTTCAAACATTTTATTGATATAAGTAAATATCAAAGGGTATTGGATAACAGGCACAGCCTATGTTAATCCTATCCCAAATAGTATACAACAAGATGGAATATACAGGCAAATATTAACAAATCATAGTAATTGAATGCAAATTCTCAGTCCAATCATAAAGTGCTCAGAAGGATTCTAACAACTATAGTTCGCTTATGATCCAAATATATCTGTAAATAGTTAATTATAGTAAATCAACTAATTATTAAATTATAATGTACTGACATAATAGAATCTAAACTAAAATTATAAAGTACTACACTAGATATAATTAATAATACAAGCAAATAGTGTTCAATGGAATGAGCAAATGATGAGGGGACTGGAACGTGCATCTACACAAAATAAAGTAAAATATCAGTAAATATTAAATATTTCTTAATTCCACTTTATTAACAATTTTATACAGTTTGAAAAAAGTAGGAGAAAATGTTTGTGGTTTTAACTGATAAAGGTAACCAAGAAGAATATATATATAAATAGAAAATATATATATATATATAGATATACACATTATATACTTAAAGGAACTACAAATATGGGAAATACAGGATTTGTGAAGTTTGCAAATCAGACACTTAATTGAAAATGTAATAAAGACCTAAAATGGTTCATGAGAATATTTGACAACAAATGTGACACCAAAATAACAAGCTATTAAAATCGATTTGTTGTTTCAATGTAACCAAGAACAGCCTTGGTTATCTCCTCGTTTTCTTTTGCAGTAAGTTCTTGTGATCCGTGTAATAAAACTTGAACTTGAACATCAATTGCTGGTAAAAAATTCCTTAGTTTGTGAAATAATTGTTCGCGTGGGATATCGTAACGGGGGCAAATAAAAAAGTAGTGCAAATTATCTTCAGTATCACCACCACATGCACATGCAGAGCTCTCGGATAGATGTGACTGGAACAGATGTTGATTAAGGTTACTTACTTCATTGCGTAGTTGACAATAAATCATGTTCAATTTACGTGGACCATATGAATAATGATTTGGAGGTTTTACTATCCCTTCATTTAATTTTCTCTTAAAATGAGAAAGAGACCCTATACCTTGCATATCACTATCAAGTTTGTTCCATAAGTCAAAAGTATGAGGAAAGAAACTTTTTTGGTATGATGAAGTATGTGAATTTGGTAAATCAAAAAATCTAGGATTTCTAATCATATAATTCTCATTTGTATTGACATGAGAAAGTACATAATTAGAAAAATAAGATGGGAGATAACCATGTAGGGCTTTAAAAACAAGAATAAGTTTTTGATTTTTTCTCCTATTTTGTAGGGAATCCCATCCAAGTTCACTATATAACTTTACTCTGGAAGTGCCCCTCCGCATCCCAGTAATTATTCTTGCAGCTTCATACTGTACTGATAACTGTAATAACTTCGTATCAGTATTTCCAGTAACTTCTAAAATTTTGTAAGCAGGTTTAAAACAATATCCCATACTGCAAGTAACAAGTTTCTGATTTGCTATACATCTACTTCCTGTTTTCCAATTCCATATGGGGAGTGGGGAATCATTTTGTGGCCATCCAGGCCACAGTACCCCTAGTTATCTTTTATTCATTTGTATTTTTTTCCATGTATCGTACAATAAGAATTTTAATGTGATATCTTCTTACATTATGAAGATGCAATAATCCTACAAAATCACTTGTAATAAACCAAGTACTTCCGCTGATTGTCGATCATTAAAACCACACGAGACAACAATTATAAGCCATTATATTTATGACACGTGTAATCACATAATTACTACTGATTGTTATAAAGTGACTTAAGATTTAATAGGGCGTCTGATATAGATAAATATAAAAAGCAACAAAACAAAGTCAACATGAAGAAATGGGCCAGAGAAAATTTCGAGCAAAACATAGATAATTTCTTACTAGACAGTGCACCAAACTCAAAAACTTATTGGAAAATAATGAAAATGCTGATCAAGTCTAATAAAGGTAGCAACTGTATTTCACCGCTAAATAATTCAATAGAGGATCCGTCTCTTAACAATGTAGTCTACGACGATACTGACAAATGTGAACTTTTAAACAGATATTTCTCTAAGGTATCGTCGGTAGAAGATGAAAATGTGTCTCTTCCTATTTTCGGATCCAAAACAAATGCTGTTATCGGTCATATAACGGAAACTGAAGTGATCGATATCATCAAAACTTTGGATCCAAAAAAGGCCACGGGACCAGACAAGATCAGCCATAAAATGCTTAAAATAAACCCTGAAAAGTTAGCATATCCTCTTAAACTTATTTTTAATCAATCCTTACAACAAAGTAAATATCCATCTATGTGGAAAAGTGCAAATGTTATTCCGATATATAAAAAAAGGTGACTCATCGCTGCCGTCAAATTATCGGCCTATTTCTTTAATAAGTTGTGTAGGCAAAATAATGGAACGAATTGTCTACAAATATGTATACAACCATATAGTATCTAACAATCTTCTGTACGAGTATCAATCAGGCTTTCTTCCTAAACATTCTACAGTTCATCAGATTATAGAACTTTACAATTCTATATTAAATTCTCTCGAGAAAAAAGAATATAACTGTTTTGTTTTTTGCGATTTTTCTAAAGCCTTTGATAAGGTATGGCATAGAGGTCTAATACACAAATTAAATTCCTATGGAATTAAAAGTAATCTACTAAATTGGTTTATAAATTATCTAGAAAATAGAAATCAAAAAGTTATAAATAAGTCTGCATCGTCTACTGCTTCACATTTCAGCAGGGGTACCCCAAGGTTCAGTACTAGGCCCTCTTTTATTCCTTATTTATATAAACGATATTGGTGAAAATCTTGTTTCACTTAGCAGACTGTTTGCTGATGACACCTCTATCGGCTACTCCAACTCAAGTCTAGTAGAAATCCAGCGTGTCATAAACCGTGATCTTATAGAGCTTAGTAATTGGTCAAAAAAATGGTTGATGTCCTTTAACCCCGAAAAAAAACTGAAATGATGCTTTTTACGAATATGGAATTAAT
>MJUU01047898.1:287054-304963 GCA_002080025.1 Modiolus philippinarum | reverse complement strand
ATATCAAAAGTACATTAATGATGAAATTACTAGGGAACATTTTGTTAGAGCTCTTGGATTTAAGTACCGGGCAAATGCAGAGTTATAACATGTGTTGTGCGTATGTTGTGCTTATACGTTTTATTTACTAACGTTTTTTAGTTTTTATTGAACGACTGATCTAGTGCTTTTATTGAATTATTGAACTAGTTCTTCCTAATAAATCTACCAAAAAATTTCCTGCCCAAAATCCTATTTCCACCTCCCCGTTGGTGAGCAGAGGGCAACATGTCCATCTAGTTAGATTTAATCCAGTACAAATTGGAATTCCAATTTCTCCTAGGAGAAATTTATACTAGTTGGATTCTGAATCCTACTGAATTTCTAGTATGATCCAGAATAATACTGGATATTTTGTTCAGGAGGATTCTGGATATTACTGACATCCAAAGCTGAAAAAAGTTTTTGATTTTGTTATGAGAAGTATGTATTTCACAGCATTTTAATTTATAAATACTAAAACAATAGAATGACAAATGACATAATTTTAATATAACTGTTCATTTGTTGTAACAATTGGTAGAACTTAATGAGCTGTATGGCCATTTTGGAAATTAATTCCTCATCAGCAGCACTAGAACCCAAACAAAGGAAATCCATTATTTCAAAAAATGTTGTAAATGCATAAAAACCAAACGAAATCTGAATAATCAGTAATATCAAATATAGCTAAGGAAAAACTACGATGGAGGGAGTTAATCCTTAGGTTTTNGACCGTTCAAAGCATTGCCAATTATCCCTTAAGAAACGGTGATGATTTGATTATTCCCTTTTGTCGACTTTCATTAACTAGAACCTCCTATATACCCTCTACCTCGGCTGTATTCAGGCTATATCATCAATGTACTCGGCGCTATTCAAGCTATATAAATGTGCTCACCACTTTTCAAGCTATATCATCACTGTGCTCAGCAGTATTTTAGCTGTATGATCAATGTAAAGCGATATTTATATTTCATTAGTTTTACACAAAACGATGTTATTGAACATACACTCTGTCATTTCTGTAGTAGTCCGAGTTTGTTATGGTCCGAGTTTGCGATGGTCCGACTTTGTGTAGTCCAAGCTTGTTATGGTCCGAGTTTGTTTTGGTCCGAGACATCATGGAATCTTTAAAACAAACAAAGAATTAGCAATTAAGGGATATGCGGAGTACATGCAAATGATACTAAGTGGTAAAACTAAGCAACGAAACAACGCTTTGATTGTTGTTCTTCATCTTCAAGACGGCCCCAGCCATAACATTTCTTCCTTGGTTTTTCTGTTTAGACGGTATTGGTTATTTGTTCACTGCAAGCTTTTACACACATTTCGGTTATTCTCATGCTACATAGTAAGTTCATCTGGCATAACATTTCTTCCTGGCATAGCGGTCTGCCTTTAGCTGATTTTGGTTTTTCTATTTACTGGGATGGCAACTGGCATTTTGTTCACTGTCAGCTTTTACAAACATTTCGGTTAATAGATCTTTAAATGTTTTGATTTGATCTGCACTGAAAGAGAACTAAGATGTCGAAATGGCTCATTAAAATTATTGCAGTTTGCGTTAAAATATGTGTTATGGTCTCATGTTCATTTACTCCATACTCTTTCGTTAAACATATGAAGAAACTAAATCCACAATAACTTCAGTATATTGTTATTCAGAGCATTTATTCTGTTAGAAACTAACACCTTGCTTGCAGTATTGGAAATTGTTTTAAATTGGCATACAAGGGACATTGTTTTAAACTTCCATGCCAAATTTCAAGTGGCAGTTACTGGGAAAACTGTTCCAAAATGTTTCTAAAGAACATTTTGGAACAGTTTACTTCCTGTTTGCCGACTTACTCAATTTAGTAAGTCGGCAAACAGGAAGTAGATGTCCTGCAAACCCGAAATCGCCCCTTGTGGTATTGGACATCAACTGTAAAGAAAAAGTCTTGGCTATCATAGACAGTCAGACGGACAAAGTAATACCTGATATCCCCCTGAACTTTGTTCGTGGGCAGGGGGTAAAATTATTACCGAGGTACAAACACTGAATGTGTAAACTCAAAGTTGAAATTTGCATTATTTTGTATTTCTTTTGCGTGCCAACTGTGGGGTTAATTTGTGTACTAACCTTTATTTTTTATGCAACATGCCAATGATTTGCACTAAATATAGAAAATTATATATTGTACAAGTTATTTACAGGTAGTTCAACTTAACATGCAAATATTTATGATGTAAATGATTTAAATATTCAATAAATTACGCAATAGAGTTTGACGGAATTGGAAAATGGTGCCCAGAAAAACAGTTCTTGAATACCAGAATTTGTACAAAATCTGCAATTCAGGTGACCAACATTTTGTACTGATCCGCTCAGAATTGTCCAGAATCTATCAGGATGAAAGTATTGACCATGAATTACCGAATCTGATAATGACACTGATTTAATAAGGAAAGATCAAATCACTTTTCACACTGGCAGTGTGACGGGTGCCACGCGTGGAGCAGATCATGCATACCCTTCCGGAACACCTGATGATACCCTAGTTTTGTAGGGGTTCACACTGCTAGTGCTGTAGTTATGTGGCGTTCTTGCTCATTTTTGTTTTATTTATTTTGTGTTGGATATGAATATTGCCGTGATTTTGGATTTATGATTCTAGACCCCCCCCCCTTTCCTCATTCTTGCTTCGGTATTAGTATGCCGATGTACATCTCGGACAGTGTCAAATAGAATCAGTTAGCCTAAAATAATACGTGAATTGTTGTCTTTTCTTATGTTTCCTCACTATGAGTATTGTTGTACTATTTTTGGAACTTGCAATACAATTTGGACTGAAAACCTGACATACTCATGAAAAATCATCGAGAATCGTATAAGAAGCTGATGAAACCTTGTAGTTTATCATTTGATCTTTGAAGTGACTGGGCATTGAAAAGAGAATGTAGTTTACATACCAACAAGAGGCTCTCAAGAGCCTGTATCGCTCACCTGGCCCTTGATTAACATAGACATTTTATATTAAAGAGCCCTTATATATAATTAAACTATAAATTCAATATCCCTAATTAGTTAAAGGGGAGAAGACCTCTGTTAGTTTAACATTGGACCCCATGGGAAACACTAAGTTCCCCGCTGGCTGCCATGTTGGATATCGCGCTGACCTGAAAAACACCTTTTTGCAAGGGACCACTCGATGACTATTGCGGCCAAGTTTTGTTCCAATTGGCTCAGTACATTCAGAGGGGAAGATCTTTAAATGTTTTTTCCCATAGGGTCAAATGTTAAAACTATGTTCCCTGCTGGCGGCCATGTTGGATATAGTGCGATCCTGAAAAACACCTTTTTTGCAAGGGACCACCTAAGGACTATTGTGGCCAAGTATGGTTCCAATTGGCTCAGTAGTTTCAGAGAAGAAGGTCTTTGAAAGTGTTTTCCCATAGGGTCCAATGTTAAAACTATGTTTCCCCTGGCGGCCATCCTGAATATCGCGCTGACCTGAAAAACACATTTTTGCCAATTACCACCTAAGGACTATTGTGGCCAAGTTTGGTTCCAATTGGCCCAGTAGTTTCAGAGAAATAGAATTTGAAACGTTTTTTTTCCATAGGGTCCAATGTTAAATTTTGGTCCCAGCTTGCGGCCATCTTGGATGACCTACAGACCTGAGCGACACAATTTTCAAAGGGGACCACCCAAAGACTATTGTGGCCAAGTTTGGTTTCAATTGGCCCAGTGGTTTCAGAGGAGAAGATCTTTGAATGAAAAGTTTACGGACGGACGGACGGACGAAGGACGCACAGTGATGGCAAAAGCTCACCCTGGCATAGCCAGGTGAGCTAAAAACCAAAATACAAATTTATTCAACAAAAAATATCTTATGCTTGTCATGTGTGATCTGAGAGTCTGCATTAAACAGGTTACTAGTAATAAGTATTGTAGGGGGAGACCATTTGATTTTCGGGGTGGGGGCGCGCTACGGCGATTTTGTAACAAAATTAAATCTCGGTTTTGGTGAAATTATATATTTCAATCCCTCTTGTTGTGAAAATAAATAATTTAATTTTGATTTGAAGAATAGTTTTTTTTGTGTTTTTGTTGCATAAGAATAATTTGATGTGGCATTTGGTGAAAATAAATAATTTGTTCGAGATTTTTATGAAACACTGGGGTCGAAGTGCGTACCGGGAATTTCCTTATTTACGTGAATGACATTTAATTTCTATAGATGCTACTCGATTAAGTGCCTTATTGGCGTCGATGTGCACTTTTTGCAGTCAATTTGTTACTGGGACTAATGTATATGTTATATTAGTCCCAAATTTATTATTAACGCCAAAAAGGCACTTAACCGAGTCGCATCTATAGAAATTAAATGCCATTCACGTAAATAAGGAAATTCCCGATACGCACTTCGACCCCAGTGTGAAAATAAATAATTTTAATAAATGAATAAATCGTCCAAGCCCTGAAAATCAAATGCTCGTCCCCTTAGTCCTATTTTTCAAATCTTAATGAATAACTAATGCCTTAGTGCCGTTTCAGGATGAGAGAAGTAACACGTACCGTGGAGTTTTAACTGTATGGTTTTGTCTAGGTTTTAGAAAACGCCGACATGAAATAATCAGCTGCCTAATATATATATATTTTAACACCGTGTTTAGGATGGTTCGGAGCAGACCATTCCTACCTTTCTGGAGCACCTTATGATACAAAATGTTTTGGATTTGAGTTCATTCTCCTTTTTATTTGGTCATAGACGGTCTGACCGTTCTATTTGCAATCACGAATAATGGCGTCTCACGCCATTTCACATGCAACTCATTTCTATCTCCATCCATAATGACATGTCATAAATTTTCTCCTACGTTAGAGCATCTTATATCATCCTTTGTATTACCAGCAAAAGCATTTTATTTCCTCCCTGAAGAATATATCTAGTGACTTACACCACCAAGTTCACTGTATATACTCCGAGAAATCGGAGGTAGTCAATGGTTGCTACTAAACGATACATAAAGATATGCTATAACTGTTACGGTACGTTTTTTCCTGTGATGAGTGACTTTTTTCAGTTATTTATATTATTTTTCATTTCAGTTATGCCAAACAGCTTCATTAAGTATAGTCATGAATGTTTCCTGATGTGAGAAGATACGAAACAGACCCAAACAAAAACTTTTTTAAACAAACCATGTTGAAACAGTGACAGGATCACTTTCAACCCATGGATTCACTGTTTGTTAACATGGTTTGATACTGGTACATTTAACAACCAGCTTTCAACTCGTTCTTTACATATATGGAAATAACGAGTTTATCACGAGTTGTTTCGCTATAAATGGTTTGATCATGGTTTGATAATGGTTTGAGGACAGGTTGTTTTCTTTGTCATACTACACTAACGGTTTGAACACGAGTTGAAAGCGATTTGTTAACATCATTCACGTGATAAAATAAAATCTTCATGATCTGTTGACTTTGTTGGAGAAAAGGACATGATTTCAAAGCGATTTCTTTTGTAATAAAAGTTTGAAGTAATGATTTGGTAACGATTTGTTGCAAATAAAGCTGTTCATTTATTGGTCAACATGGTTTGATAATGGTTTGAGGACAGGTTGTTTTCTTTGTCATACTACACTAACGGTTTGAACACGAGTTGAAAGCGATTTGTTAACATCATTCACGTGATAAAATAAAATCTTCATGATCTGTTGACTTTGTTGGAGACAAGGACATGATTTCAAAGCGATTTCTTTTGTAATAAAAGTTTGAAGTAATGATTTGGTAACGATTTGTTGCAACTAAAGCTGTTCATTTATTGGTCAACTTTAGTTTAGGTCACTTCCTGTGCATTTTCAAACATGTGAAACAATTTTCAGCAAGCCTAATGTGTTTGTAAAATGAAATGAAATATTAAGTCTTTTATACAAGTTTTTTGGAATGTGTGTGGAATGAATAATAGTGAAATTCAATATGTAAGGTAGGCAGATCTTTTGAATTTTTGTAATACCGCTTTATATCGACCAGAACAAAATGCAGCCCTTTATCATCAGCATGCAGTTAATGGTGTGCATATATAGATTCCTGAATGTTTCACTTCTTAGACGAATTGTTGAAGAGAAATGTGTATTATGTAATTCGTATTGCATGCTATGCCAAAATATGCAGAGAAGTCTGTTAAATTTACAATTTTAATCATCACGTACAATGTGAGCCAGTTAACTTATATGACACTGTTAATAGACATATGTATTTCTGTATTCACATATGTACAAAACTAAGTTTGAATACTGGAGTGATCGGTGACCAAGAAATTATTTTATTCCATCATATCTACACATGTCTGTGTAACTAAAACATATATGTGTACACATTCATGAGTTGTTAACGATCTGTTACCGATTTGAAAATGATCCATTGCATCCCAATAAATCGGTATGAAATCATGGACACGAGTTGTTCATGAGTTGTTACACGAGTTGGTAACGATTTGAAAGCGATCTGAAGATGATCCATTGCAAAATTTACATATGTAAATTAACGAGTTGTTGGCTCATTTGCATGTGAAATTTTCCCACCTTCAACTCATAATCAAATCATGATTTGAAGAAGAGTTGTTGTAGTGAGTTGTTGCATGATTTTTTTTGTTTGGGGATACTGAATTGCATCAGAAAACAGAAAGCCCCCTTCTCTTGAACAGTGAACTGCTGCATAAAAGAATTAAGAGATTCCACGTTCTCTTTCGTAGTGAACTGCTGTATAAACCGGAAAGCCAGAAGCGAACTGCTGCATAAACAGAAGCCCGATTTCTCTATAATTGAACTGCTGAACAAACAGAAAGCCGACTTTCTCCTTGATAGTTAACTGCTGCATAAAACAAAAAGACCGAATTCTATTCGATAGTGAACTGCTGCATAAAACACAAAGTCCAAATTTTCTTTGATAGTGAACTACTTCACAAAACAGAACTCCCACCTTCCCTTCGATTGTAATCTGCTGCAAAAACAGGAGCCCGTCTTCTCTTTGATAAAAATAGCCAGATAATCTTTGATAGTGAAACATAGCTTTCTAATTCTCTTTAGTGAACTGCTGCATAAAACAAGTCTCACCTTCAATTTGATAGTGAACTGCTGCATAAAAAAGAAATCCAACCTTTTCTTTGATAGTGAACAGCTTTATAAAACAGAAAGCACACCTTTCTTATTAGAGTGAACTGGTGCATAATGCAGACAGCCCGAGTTCTCTTTTATTGTGAACTGACAGCCCACTTTCATAGCGAGCTGCTGCATAATACAAATAGCTAGACTCTCTTTAATAGTGAACCCTTGCATAAAACAGAAAGGCTGACTTCACTTTGATAGTGAACTTCTACAGAAAAAGAAAGCCTGACTTTTCTTCAACCGCTGCATAAAACAGAAATCCCAGTCTCTCCTCTCCATGATAGTGAACTGCTACCTAAAACAAAAACACTGACCACAGGCCCACTCTTTGATAGTGAAGTGTTACATAAAACAAGAAGCCTGACTTCTCCTTGATAGTGAGCTGCAACATAAAACATAAATCCCATTTTTCCTTTTAGAGTGTATTGGTACATAAAAAGACAGCCCGACTTCTCTTTGATAGTGAACCGTTGTTTTAAAAACAGAAATCCTTACTTCCCTTTGATTATTAACTGCTGCATAAAACAGAAAGCCTAACTCCTCTTTGATATTGAACTGCTTCATAGAAGAGAAAGCTTGACTCCACTTTGATGGTGAACTGCTGCATTAAACAGAAGGCCTAACTTCAACGGCAGCATTAAACAGAAAGTCTAACTTCAACTTCTGCATTAAACAAATTGCCAAACCCTCTTTGATAATGAACTGCTGCATAAAATAGAAAGCCAGAGTTCTCTTTCATGGTGAACTGCCGCATTGAACAGAAATCCCACCTTTCTTTGACAGTGAACTCCTGTTTACTTCCCTTTGATTGTTTACTGCTGCATAAAACAGAAGGCACGACTTCTCTTTGATGGTGAACTGCTGCATAAAACAGAAATTCAACCTTTTCTTTGATAGTAAACTACTGTTTTAAACAGAAATCCTTACTTCCCATTGATTGTTTACTGCTGCATAAAACAGAAAGCATGACATCTCTTTTATAGTGAACTGCTGCATACAGTAGAAGAGAAAATCTGACTTCTCTTTGATCGTGAACTGCTGTATTACACCGAAATCCTTACTGCCGTTTGATTGTTAACTGCTGCATAAAACAGAGAGCCCAACTTCTCTTCGACAGTGAACTGCTGCATAAAACAGAGAGCCTGACTTCTCTTTGATGGTGAACTGCTGCATAAAACAGAAAGCCCACCCTTTCTTTGATACTAAACAGCTTTATAAAACAGAAAGCCCACCTTTCCTTTTAGGAACTTCTCTAATATTGTGAGCTGACAGTCCATTTTGTCTTTGATAGCTAGCTGCTGCATAATAAAAATAGCTAGACTCTCTTTGATAGTGAACCCTTGCATAAAACAGAAAGGCTGACTTCACTTTGATAGTGAACTTCTACAAAAGCATGACTTTTCTTCAACTGCTGCATAAAATAGAAATCCAGTCTCTCCTCTCAGTGATAGTGAACTGCTACCTAAAACAGAAAAAACGACCACTCTTAGTGAAGTGTTACATAAAACAAGAAGCTCAACTTCTCTTTGATAGAGAACTTCTTCATAAAACAGATATCCCATTTTTTCCTTTTAGAATGTATTTGTACATAAAGACCGCCCAACCTCTCTTTGATAGTGAACTGTTTTTTTCAACAGAAATCCTTACTTCCCTTTGATTGTTAACTGCTGCATAAAACAGAAAGCCTGACTCCTCTTTGATATTGAACTGCTGCATAGAAGAGAAAGCTTGACTTTCACTTTGATGGTGAACTGCAGCATTAAACAGAAAAGGAAGTCTAACTTCAACTGCTGCATTAAACAAATTGCCAAACCCTCTTTGATATTGAACTGCTGCATAAAATAGAAAGCCAGAGTTCTATTTGACGGTGAACTACTGCATTGAACAGAAATCCGGCCTTTCTTTGATAGTAAACTGCTGTTTTAAACAGAAATCCTTACTTCCCTTTGTTAACTGCTGCATAAAACAGAAAGCCTGACTTCTCTTTGATGTTGAACTGCTGCATTAAACAGAAATCCTTACTGCCCTTTGATTGTTAACTGCTGCATAAAACAGCCTAACTTCTTTTTGATTTTTGAAAGTGAACTGCAGCATAAAACAGAGGGTTTGAATTCTCTTTGATGGTGAACTGCTGCATTAAATAGAAATCCCACTTTCTCTTTGATATAGTGAACTGTTGTTTTAAACAGAATTCCTTACTGCTCTTTAATAGTTAACTGCTGCATAAAACAGAAAGTCTGACTCCTCTTTGATAG
Source organism: Modiolus philippinarum (assembly GCA_002080025.1). Classification (NCBI taxonomy): domain Eukaryota; kingdom Metazoa; phylum Mollusca; class Bivalvia; order Mytilida; family Modiolidae; genus Modiolus; species Modiolus philippinarum. The sequence goes on along the minus strand of MJUU01047898.1, from coordinate 295,529 downwards.
TGAACTTCTGCATAGAACAGAAGCCCGAACTTTTATTTGATAGTGAACTGCTGCATAAAACAGAGAGTCTACATGTTCTTTGATAGTGAACTCTTGCATAACTTTTATCTGATAGTGAACTTCTTCATAAAACAGAAATCCAAACTTTTCTTTGGTAGTGAACTGCTGCATAAAACAGAAATCCTAACTTTTCTTTGATAGTGAAATGCCACATAAAAGAGAAATCATAACTTTTTTAATAGTGAATTGCTGCATAAAACAGAAATCCTAACTTTTCTTTGATAGTGTACTCTTGCATTTCACTCCCTATTCAACTGTATTAGATAAATCAGTAAAATGCAAACTACAAACACAGTTAGTAAATACCTGCCTTGGTATGTACCCAAAACACGGACAAAAGCTGACACGAAAATAACCCAGTATACGGTAAACAGCCTCTTCATAAATTTTTGCAATGTATGTATATTATTTGCAGTTTATATCTATTCAGTGCAGATAAATTCATAAAAATCGTATTGCAAAAGATCTTTTTGATCTAATAGAGAAGAAATAACGCAAAGAGTGTGACGGTAATAAAAGAATCAGCTTAGAAAGGTCTTTAATTACTTGAATTTTCAAAATATTCATTTCTTGTGCCACCACAGAAGTACTAAAAAATTTATCCATGTTTGCAGTGTGCCTGTTTAAAGTGAAAACTTCAAAACTGAATTCTATAAAATATGGTTTAATAATCACAATATAAAATGACAATATTTACATAATTATACAATCTGATAACATATATAGCTAACAATACAAGAAACAAAGACAGAAGGCATAGACAACCAATGTTGTGTCCTTATTATAAATAAGATGCAAGTAGTTAATAAATAGTGAAAGATAAATATAACATTGTATTTTGTTCTGGTGCAATTTTTGATAGGTTTGCTAATAATAAAATATTTTTAACCTATGTCTACCAACCATGTAGTGCAACTACGTTTAGGTACTCAGAATATGTCAACAAATGTTGTGCACTTATAGGAAATTCCCAACTTGGGTTTGTATCATGACATATCATTTACTTTCACAATGCACCACTTTAAATATTCTGCACAGGGTTTATTTACAATTACCAGTTATATCTTAACTACACAACAGACACAAAGAAAAGGCAACGCTAATGGTGTTGACAAAATGATAGAAATAAACAGAAGCTTGAAAATTGTGATTATTAAGCTTATGTGAATGTCTGTGGCAGAGAAATACTACAAAAAGGGAAGACATTCTACTTATTGACAATTCATACTATTAGGTTAACAATACTTCCATACATTGATAATCGTTACCTTCAAGTTTTAACAATAACTTGTTTATGTTTCATTTTAAAGACTAACTGGAAACTGTTATGTAATTCTGTTATTGGTAAAACAAGAATTTAATTTTATCAACAATAAAGCAAAATAAGTTCTTGCAAGAAGGTGAAATAAGTTTTGTTATAAGAATTGTAGCATATTCAGTTACTAAATTATGATTTCCCTATATTTAAAGGTTAATAAAATCAGCAATCAAATTGTTACCTTGGATCCAAAATAAAAGTATTGTTTTTCTTCAGCAAAGAGAGATGGAATAGCCATAAAGACAAATTTTTATACTTCAAACATAATATCACAGATTTAGATTAAGTATGAACGGGAAAATGACATTACCAATGCTAATTATTGTCCCAGTAAATAAAACAAGCTACTCTGAGCAGTTATCAACTTATTATATGTCTCTATCTGTACTGTAGTAATTATGTGAACAGTAGTCTCATAAAAAGTCCGAATGGACATTGTAAAATAACTTATACACTCAAATGTACATCTGATGTTACAATTTAACCTTAAAGAACAAAATAATCTGCAGATATGATTGATATATCTAATGTAGGAAAGACCATGAGTAAATTAATTTTCAACCTTATTTTAGCTAATACTGTAAAAAATATTAATATATTCCATTTTCTTTACTAAAAAATGTCACTATAGTTAAAAATTGCCCATGTAAAATTGCTGCTACGATGTCTGAATTTTTTAAAGTTTCAAATAATGAAAAGATCACCCCTAGAATCATTTCAAAACATTTTACTAAAAAAAATAGCTTGTTTTAACTATTTAATTTATTGCAAGAGAAATCCATCCCTATTGCAAAGTTTGTCTGAAAGAATATTAGGTAAGCTTCCTTAACACTGATGAACAGGCAGACACCATTCAAATGTTATGTGTCTGATTTAAGATAAAACATTTCCGTCTACAACTGACAATTAAATGTAGAAATCCCCTAATGTCATTTATATCACACGATCACTGTCGTCGTAAGTTCTCTAATCTAGCTTCTAAATCGGCATCAGCATCACTAGGTGGGGCACCCCCTGCAGCTGCAGCCTGTGGGGTTTTGGCTTTGGCACCAGCAGCTAGGGATCCTCCTGTTGATGGCAGACCTAAACAGAAATAGAAATGTATCATTCATCTTTTGAAAACAATTTAAATTGTTATTACCTTGTGACACCTTCCTTATAAAAATGCATTTAAAATGAAAATCAACAATTTGACTGTTGTATTTTCTCGAGCCAAAAATCGTCAACATATTTCGGTCTTTTATCCATTTGCCTAAATGTGATTGGATAAAAAACTTCATTCATGTATCACATGACCTACTGTTATCTGGAATGCCTAAATAGCAATTTGAATTGTTAGAGGATTAAATGGAGCGTATCGTTATAAACGATCGTCTCAGTGACTGGGTAGATGAAAAAGGTCTAATATGTGAAGAATAAAATGGTTTTCGAAAAATTGAAGTACTGTTGATCACTTATCTTCATTGACTTCAATAATTGAAACTCATAAGCTTAAAAAGTTAAGTACTTTTGCAGCCTTCATTGAGTTTAAGAAAGTGTATGATAATATAAATAGAAATATTTTGTTTAAAAAACTGGATGGCTTAGGGTTAAGTAGTAAAATGTTAAGATCAATTTTGTCTATATATAATTCAGAACAACGTTGTGTAAAATTAAATAATTTTCACACAGATTGGTTTGAAGTTAAAACAGGTTTTAAGCAGGGATGCAAGTTATCTCCCTTATTGTTTAACTTATTCATCAATGATTTAGTTGATGATTTAAAAAAGCTTAGAATTGGAATAGAAATTGCTGATAAAAAATTGTGTATTTTATTATACGCTGATGATGTTGTCTTATTAGCAGAAAGTGAATCAGATTTACAAGCACTTTTGGATGTTTTAAATGATTGGTGTTGTACAAATGATTTAGAGGTAAATTATGATAAATCCAAAATTGTACATTTTAGAAATCAGTCTAAAGATATAACATGTAAAAGTTTTCAAGTTGGTGGTAATAATATTGAAATTGTGTCAAAGTATATTATTTAGGACTAGTTATAACAGAATTTTTAGATTACAATGGTATGGCTAAAGCTGTTGCTATGTCAGCTAGTAGAGCTTTGGGTTTATTAATAGCAAAGTTTAAGCTAAATGGAGGTTTCATTTATAATACATATACAACTTTATATGATAGTTTAGTTTGGTCTATTATTAGTTATGGTGCAGCTATTTTGGGCACCAGAGAGTATTCTTGTATTAATGCAGTACAAAATAGAGCTATGAGATATTATTTAGGAGTGGGTAAACATACTCCTAATTTATCTGTTATTGGAGATATGGGATGGAAGCCTTCAATTATAAGGCAGTGGTCATGTGTGTTAAGAAACTGGCAAAGATGTACAAAAATGGTTAATATTGAGCTTAATAAAAAAGTATTTTTTATGAGCTAATAGATGTGCACCTAGTAGAGTTAAAAACTGGCAATTTAGAGTGTCAAATTATCTTCAAGATAAGGGTTTGGATTTTTACTGTAATACAGATCATATTTTATACAAGTCAGATATTAAAATATTGGAAATTTGTAATTTTGAAAGTTATAAAAATGAATGGTGTAGGGAAGTTAATGCTTTAAGTGATAGTAAAAAGCTACGTACAAATAAGAGGTTTAAAACAGATTTGGTGTTGAGAAATATGTTGAAATGTTTATGCCAAAAAAATATTGCAGTGCATTATGTAAATTTAGATGTGGGGTTGCACAGACCAGAATAGAGACAGGTAGATATGAAAGAATAGATGTATCAGATAAAATCTGTATTATGTGTGAAAATAATGATATTGAGGATGAGAAACATGTTATCATGACGCGCATATTGTATAATGATTTAGGAGAGACTCTATTTTTAGATGCTTGCAGTGTATGTCCAGACTTCAATAATTTTACAGTTGATGAAAAATTTCTGTTTTTATTAAGAAGTGATAATTTGGTATATAAACTTGCCAAAACCTGCTATGATATTTTAACTCAGTGTAGAAGTTTTCTATATAAATGATAGAGTGATTTTAAATAATCATAAAGTATCAATTTGATTTAGTTATAGGGTAGTGAAGGTTTTAAAGGTTAAATGGAAGTAGTATTCCTTTTCAATAATAAATGATAATAGTAATATAATATTATATATAGGAAGTTTAACTTCATATTCCTATTTGTAGAGCATTATTTTTATTTTAATTAATTTTTTTTTGCTTTTTTAAATTCCATGAATTCGAAAGGTTTTGTTTTTAAAGTGTATATATATTTTATAGTCTCTCAAAACTCTGTATAGAGTAGTTCTTACATTATTTTAAGATGATTTTTATACGTGCATTAAATCATTGTGTACTTTTAACCATTTTGTGTATATGTTTTAAATGTGAATGTAAGAAGTGAGACTTTAATAAACTATTTGTTGTTGTTGTTGTATTGAACAAAACAGAAAGTTACAATGCTTAAGAGATAGTACAGGTGGATATGCCAATAAAACATATTCTAAAGACAAGAACAAATTAAATATGGAAGAGTTATAGACTGGGTCCTTAAACAAAGGCCATTAATTTGACCCTCCCACTAAACTTGCCCTAAGCATACGGCTTCATGCAACAGTTCAGTTCTTGGGTCAAACTGAACAGCTGTTGTTTACAGACCAAGTCAATATCATGATCAAAGTAAAGAAACAGATGGATATGCAATGTTTCTAAACCATTTTCAACTACAGACTTATGAGCAAGGCATAGAAACAGATCAATATTTAGGATACACATTTGAAGATATCTTACATCCTGTTTATTATTCTTAATACCAAAAAACTGACAAAAAACAAAAATTTCTTTTTGGTGTTCAACATCAAGGTAGATGGATATTTTATTGAGATATGTCTTAATTATGTAAAGATCAGGTATTTTATGTCCTGTAGGGCAATATATAGGCCTCTAAGTTTTTGTAGGAGATATATTATGAAGTTTCATGAGGAATAACACTACCAACAGAAATAAGATACAGTATCCACATAAAAGAGAAGATAATTAGTTGAACAGCATTTTTAAGCCTGTTATTCAATTAAAAGCTGACAAAAAAAATCCTCAGTACAAAATCAAAGCCCTATGACCATCAAATGCTTTACAAAAAGTATCAAACAAGCTATTAACAAGAATATGTGTCTAACTGACACAGTATTCCACTTGGCAACTGTATTGAACAATGTTACACTCCTTCACTATATTTATAAGACTTATAAGACTTACAAATTTCTATACAAAGTCTATGGAAAACCTAGAAAAAGGACATTTCCTGCCAAATTTTTAATTGCTCGTATCTCAAAATCAAGACAATAAACCTACACCTCTTTCTCGTTTATTGTCAACCTTTCATTAAGTTCTACTAAACCTTTCATTAAGTTCTTCTAATTCAGAACACTTTCATGAAATTACTTTCATTCAAAGGTGCTAACAACCTTCAATCTGTGGGTTAACCTAACTTGGGATGGACAAAAAGATGAACAGATCTGAACACTATATGAACCTCTCCTACATTCTGGCATAAAAACAGGGTGATAATGATTTCTCTATAATCAAAGATTTACAAAGAACTGGAGGGACAGTGTCATATATTACATACTATACATACCTGTAAAGAATATATGAGCATTTATTCAGCAAATAATATTGAAATATGCTAAATTATAACAGCTATTTTTAATTCAAGAATCAGATGCAATGGTCTTATGGAACGATATGAATGAATTAATCATATGTGAATTTGAACTCACACCAGGAACTTGGTTAAATACTGTAAACCTGGAAATTTTCATGCCATCTTTATTTCGCGGTAAATTGACAGGATTTTAGTTCGCGCAGTTTTGAATTCGTGCTGCCAAATTGTTGACCATTGACTTCAATAATAGACAAGAATATTTGTGCTGTTTTATTTTCGCGCTTTCATTCCCTATGCAAAAATCGCGAAAATAAAACTGCTGTGAAAATTACCCAGTTTACAGTACCTATTTTTAATTATTGGTCCATTTGTCATTTATAAATCTCATACTTTTAGCTAATCAAACAGAAGATATATTCACATTAATATCATAATATAAGTGTATGTAATATCACTGTTAACATTACCTGACAATTCATCTGTGAGTTGTAAACCTAATTCATCTAATACTTGTGAAACTATTGCATCACTGCAAAACAAAATATTAATATAGAATGTCACATGTTATAAGGTTTGTTTGAATAAAAAATTCAAATGTTACTTTCTTGAAACATGTTCCAAATGCTCAATATGTAAACATAAAATCATGGACGGTGATTTTGGATGGAACTAACATTGTATAAAGTAGAATGCTGAATTAGGATACTGAGTACCACTCTACTTAAAGCACAGCCAAGGAAAAGTTTACCTGATATTTTGTAGCATAAATCCCCCACCAACTACTGGTATTGCAAAATTCCTTTACCAAATTTTACTGCAATTTAGAGGTCAAGATAACAGAGCTTTTCTATAAGTTATTGTTTTTTTCAGAATTTGTACTGACAAAGATGAACAAGGAAGTAAATTAAATGATCCATACCTTTCTTCCTCATCGTCTTCATCTCCCATTGCATCATCTATAGCATCATTCATCATCTCCTCTTTCATATCCATGATTTCTGACTGTTTCTCAAACTCCATCATTATCTTCTGTATTTGTGGAAGTTTCAACTATATAAACAATAAAATATAACTACAGAGCTGTACAAAAAGTATTCGGTCACTCTCATTTTTCACTATATATTCTATGTAAAACCACATTTTTTCAAAAAATTATTAAAAAAATTATTCTTATCTGATTTCGTTAAAATTTGCACCATAAATAAGAAAAATTAATAAATTATCATTGCTTATTTGGATATAATTTTCTTATTTGAAATTTTAGAGAACCAATGATAAAAACAAAATAAAAATATGACGTCATATTTTTACTTGTAGATACATGTATAAGGATTGTCCACAACAAAAATTTTACTTTCTGTTTCAATAATTGAAGCTTTAGAACTACAACTTATAAAATTAATTCAAGACTATCCTCTAAAACTGCATAAAATTATCTAATCAACAGTGAAAACTGTATCAAAATTGGATCAGAAATGGGTTCACAATAATTTTTTGAAAAAATGTCATTAAATATGAAATAGATAGTAAAAAAACTTGGTGACCGAATACTTTTTGCATGTCTCTGTATATAAACAATAAAATATAACTATATAACAAGAGTTGTCAGAAGACAACATAGCTCGCCGGGGATTCCAGTAATCTCAATGCACAATAAATTCGAAAGAAAGCTTTCTTCATAAGAAAGTCACATATGAAATATAAACACCCTATCACTAAACAACTTAATTCTAGAAGCAAAATTAAAGTTTTTAAAAAATTGCCCTCAGGGCAAGGTCAAGGTCAAAATATCTATAAATATGGTACCATTAGAAAGCTCTCATCAAAAGAACGTCACATAACAAATATGAACACCCTACCACTAAACATCTTAACTCTAGAAGCAAAGTTAAAAGTTTTAAAAAAAATTGCCCTCAGGGCAAGGTCAAGGTCAACATGTCTACAAGTATGGTACCAGAAGAAGGCTGTCATCATAAGGAAGTTACATACCAAATATGAACACCCTACCACTAAAAGCCTACCNAAAAATTGCCTTCAGGGCAAGGTCAAGGTCAAAATGTCTACAAATATCGTACCGCTAGAAAGCACTCATCATAAGGAAGTTACATACCAAATATAAACACCCTACCACTAAAAGCCTTCCTTCTAGAGGCAAGGTTAAAGTTTTACAAAAATTGCCCTCAGGGAAAGGTCAAGGTCAAAATGTCTACAAATAAGGTACCACTAGAAAGCTCTCATCATAAGCAAGTCATATACCAAATATGAACACCCTACCACTAAAAGCCTACCTTCTAGAGGCAAGGTTAAAGTTTTTAAAAAATTGCCCCCAGGGAAAGGTCAAAGACAAAATGTCTACAAATATGGTACCACTAGAAAGCTCTCATCATAAGGAAGTTACATACCAAATATGAACACCCTACCAGTAAAAG
>MJUU01047898.1:266212-286565 GCA_002080025.1 Modiolus philippinarum | reverse complement strand
GGGGGTATGACAATAGCTCTCCGGACATTCGTCCCGGCGAGCTAAAAAATAAAATATAACTATATGAACAATAAAATTTATACAAGGACTAAAACTGATAAGTTTATTGTGGTATTAGGGTACTCTTATCAATAAGAAGTAAATAAACAAAATTGGAAATATAAATATTGAATATCAATAAGGAAAATCTAAGACTACCCATAGGAATTATACATATCACGTACTAGGAATGAGAATCATCAATAAAATATTGTATTGTGATACCTATCGATACCCTATTATGTATTGCCGTCTGATTTCTCAATTTGATTTTGTGATAAAATAGTCAAATATTTTAAATGAGACAAGAGTGTTTATTTTCATGTAGCAAAATATTTTTTTTTTTGTCGTACATCTGACTTTTCCTACCAAAATCAGATAATTTAAAATTAATGTGGTACTGATACTGAAATTTTATCAAAAATCAGAAGATGATACTCATTGATACGCTGAATTCTGTATCAGTTAACCAAGTTCATTGAAAAATACTGTGATATATCAATATATCAGTGTATCTTTACATCAATATTGCAATGTATTACATACTTTTAGTCTAAATAGTAAAATATAATAAGGGTAGTTTCTTACATGATTACATAGGTTTCACATTAATAATTAAATGAAAAGATAGACACTGAAGTTACAAAATTAATTGAGAGGCCTTATCACTAAATAATATGTTTATGTTCCAGACCATACGCGTATTTGGACCGTACGTGTACGGTCCGGGCCATACGAGTATTTTTTCGAAATACCCATATGGTCGGACCGTACGCGTATGGTCTGGCTATTTCAAAGTCTTGCGGGCTCTTGGATAATATGTCAATAAATGGATATAACGTATACTATATTATTTCATTAATGAAGCTCTTATGTTTAGAAACGAATAAGATTTTCTAAAAAAAAAAATTATTTTAAAGAAGATATAAGAGAATAATAGAATTCACTTTTCTGTAATTATGTTTCGGAAATGCCTTTGTCTGTAAAATTAACTTATTTATTGAACGTTATTTGAGATAAAAGAATGAAAAAAACTAGTGTTTCTTAAAAAATAAATGGAATGTTAACTGAAATAAAATATATGGTCTTCTTGTCTGAAAATCCTGAGAAAAAAATCATCCAATACCACCTTTAAGGAACAACATTTTTCCCAATACCCCAAAAAGGGTGCAAGTTGCCAATTCTCGAAAAAGGACGGCTGAATAACTATAACAGCGGAAATTAAACAGTTTTCTGAAAATGAATACCCTCTGTCCACGAACAAAACTTCTCAATATAAAAATGAAGTTTAGGTATTACATTTAAAATTTGTGCATTTTTTTTTTATTTCACTGCTTCTTAAATTTCATTTCAGTTATATTAGTAATTTAATATTTTTATAGAGACCTAATAATTTATACGGTTTTTAGTGGTAGCAAGTGCTATCAGTTTTGACTGTAACTCAATTCTTTGTTTGAATAACGAATGTTGTGTCTGTCTTTTTCTTTGTACTCATATGGTCTGAATATACGCGTATGGTCCAGCTCGTAGCAGACCGTACACGTATACCCATACGGTCCGACAGTACGCATATGGTCCGACCATACGCGTACGGTCGGACCATATGAGTATACGCATACGGCCCAGACCGTACGCGTACGGTCCAAATACGCGTATGGTCTGGAACATTTGCACTCTGTTGGTTATTTAATTTATTTATCACTTGTATTTATAAAGTATATTGGTCAAGTTTGATTTGTCACAATCACCTTTTAGAATACAAAACTTTTCTAATGCAAACATTTTAAAAATATTCAAACCTTAAATAAGATTCACCAACATGTGTATTCATGGTGATCCTCTGTCACTTTGTATCATTATATGATTAAAACTGTCAACACATGTTTCCATAAAATATGGAATTGTAAAAGTTTTCCTTATTTCCCTTTAACTTACATGTCTGCATAGCTCTTGTTTGACCATCTTTGCATGTACCATTGCCATTATCAACCTGTTTATTCATAGTCTGCATAACTCTTGTTACACCTTTCATTACCTGTGTCATTGTCATTACATACCTGTTAATTCGTAGTCTGCATAGCTGTTGTTACACCTTTAATTGCCTGTGTCGTTGTCATTACCTACCTGTTTGTTCAATGTCTGCATTACTCTTGTTACACCTTTCATTACCTGTGTCATTATCATTAGCTACCTGTTTGTTCATTGTCTACATAGCTGTTACAACACATTTCATTACCTGTGTCATTGCCATTACATACCCGTCTGTTCATGGTCTGTATAGCTCTTATTACACCTTTCATTGCCAGTGTCATTGTCATAACATACCTGTCTGTTCATGGTCTGTATAACTCTTGTTACACCTTTCATTACCTGTGTCATTGTCATTAGCTACCTGTTTGTTCATTGTCTACATAGCTCTTCCAACACATTTCATTACCTATGTCATTGCCATTACATACCTGTCTGTTCATGGTCTGTATAGCTCTTGTTACACATTTCATTGCCAGTGTCCTTGTCATTACATACCTGTCTGTTCATGGTCTGTATAACTCTTGTTACACCTTTCATTACCGTGTCATTGTCATTACCTACCTGTTTGTTCATTGTCAACATAGCTCTTGTTACACCTTCAATTGCCTGTGCCATTGTCATTACCTACCTGTTTGTTCAATGTCTGCATAACTCTTGTTACACCTTTCATTACCCATGTTTTTGTCATTACCTGCCTGTTTGTTCATTGTCTACATAGTTCTTACAACACATTTCATTACCTGTGTCATTGTCATTACATACCTGTCTGTTCATGGCCCATATAGCTCTTGTTACACCTTTCATTACCTGTGTCATTGCCATTACATACCTGTCTGTTCATGGTCTGTATAACTCTTGCTACACCTTTCATTACCTGTGTCATTGTCATTACATACCTGTCTGTTCATGGTCTGTATAACTCTTGTTACACCTTTCATTACCTGTGTCATTGTCATTACATACCTGTCTGTTCATGGTCTGTACAGCTCTTATTACACCTTTCATTACCTGTGTCATTGTCATTACATACCTGTCTGTTCATGGTCTGTACAGCCCTTGTTACACCTTTCATTACCTGTGTCATTGTCATTACATACCTGTCTGTTCATGGTCTATATAGCTCTTGTTTCACCTTTCATTACCTGTTTGTTCATTGTCTACATAGCTCTTACAACACCTTTCATTACCGGTGTCACTGTCATTACATACGTGTCTGTTCATGGTCTGTATAGCTCTTGTTACACCTTTCATTGCCTGTTTCATTGTCATTACATACCAGTCTGTTAATTGTCTACATATCGCCTACAACACCTTTCATAACCTGTGTCATTGTCATTACATACCTGTCTGTTCATGGTCTGTATAGCTCTTGTTACACCTTTCATTACCTGTGTTATTGTCATTACCTTCCTGTTTGTTAATTGTCTATGTAGCTCTTGTTACACCTTTCATTACCAGAGTCATTGTCATTACCTACCTTTTTTCCATGTGTGCATAGCTCTTATTACACCTTTCATTACCTGTGTCGCTGTCATTACCTACCTGTTTGTTCTTTGTCTACATAGCTCTTACAACACCTTTTATTACCTGTGTCATTGTCATTACATACCTGTCTGTTCATTGTCTACATAACTCTTGTTACATCTTTCATTACCAGTGTCATTGTCATTACATACCTGTCTGTTCATGGTCTGCATAGCTCTTGTTACATCTTTCATTACCTTTGTCATTGTCATTACCTGTCTGTTTGTTCATTGTCTACATAGCTCTTGTTACACCTTTCATTACCTTTGTCATTGTCATTACCTGTCTGTTTGTTCATTGTCTACATAGCTCTTGTTACACCTTTCATTACCTTGTCATTACATACCTTCTGTTAATTGTCTACATAACTATTGTTACACCTTTCATTACCTTTGTCATTGCCATTACATACCTGTTTGTTCATTGTCTGCATAGCTCTTGTTACACCTTTCATTGCCTGTGCCATTGCATTATTCGACCGTAATGTTTGTATTTTTAGTGACACAGCTTGAATGTTTGCTCTCATTAGAATAAATTTCTTGACATATCTTCTTGTTCTAACTAAATCCTTAGCCATAATCTTCACTGCATCCTAAAAATATACCAAATGTTGATTATTCTAGAATATCGAAGCGTGTTGCTGATTGTTTCTGGTAGCAAATTGTCCTTGATCTTTTAAGATGTCAAAGCCAAATTGGTTGTCACTGGAAATATTTTGAATCTTATATAATTAATGCAAAGGTTTGCTTGTTTTCTGATGTTGGAATAGAAAGCTAAAAGGGATTTTAAGAATAGAAAATTCTAAAGGTTCATTAAAACCTAGTGTCTATATAGAATCAACAACCACACCTAGTGAGAAACGACATTTCTACAATAGATATACATGTAGTTAAATGCAAGGCTTGCCGAGCAGTTAGAAAATTTGAAAATTAAACTATTGAGAAAGTAGAAATGTCATTTCTCATGAAATATGGTTGTTTAATTTATTTCTCTAATGATTTCAAGGAGATTTTGGACAAAAACATGACCCCCCTTTTCTGATGATCCAAAATAAATGTGTTCTTTGAGCGTGATGTCATCAGGCAAGTTTGCTTTTTTTCATGATGTCATAATGGTAAGGTTGGAAAACGGCAAACATATTTGAGGTCATAATTGAATTTCATCCAATCACTTGCAGAGGACACCATTCTCTCTAGAGAGGAGAAACATATTTCTCCCACTGTCCAGGAAATGTGAAAGCAGGACAGAAATTAGAGAACATCTAATAAATATCAGTCTATATAAAATATAGACCAAACGTATAAATTATCATATATTGCAATAGCAAAAGTTCTTACTTCCAACTCACACCACCGGTACCTCAACAAATATCTCGCATATGACATAATAAAACCATACCATAATGTAAAATTCAAAGTCACTCCTACAAAGCATTTAAGTCTGATGATCGACTCTGACTGAAACTTTCATCGAATGCAGGGGCACTAGTCACATAAAAGTACATGGTACTACAATGCAAAACATTTTAAAGGTCATTTATGCATATGGTAGGACCAAATGATGTTTTCATCCATACCAGCCAAATTTTTGCTAGGTTCAGAGACAGTATATGGCATATAATATATGCCATTGACTGTCCCTGGACATGACAGGATTCCTATAAAAATCAGCTGGTTTAAATGACCCAATGTTCAATATCAGCCACGTTTAATAATAGTTGCATCAACAGACCAATTGTAATCAAAGTATAACAGCCTTTCTCCAATCAAAATACACAGGGAAAGCAAAACAAAATTCTTATTTCCACAAACATACAGGAAAATCTAATATTCTAGGTGGGATTTTATCTTGCTTTCAAGAACAATGACAAAAATCAGATTCATTAATTCCCATTGCTGGAGTTTAAAATAGAAACTACCTAACAACTGGGCTAGTTGCTTTCTAAGAACAGAAAGATAGACAGACTTAATGAACATTATCTGCCTCTGAATAAAAAAAGGCATAAAAAGATGCAAAGTAGAATATTTTTTTTTCTGGAATACACACCATTTGGCCTTGTTTCGCCATTTTTTTAATATCAGCAATAACTTTCTTTTCTTGTTGCTCCATCTTTGTTCTTTCTCTATCTAGATCTCGCATGGCTTTATTTAATGCCCTCTGATTCTGTCTTAGCATCTCTTCTGGTGTCTTCTTCTTTCCAAACAGCCATTCTAAAGGCATTGCGATGACTGCAAATTAAGTGAAAAATATAAGAAGTTGTCATTTTATAAAAGTTAAATCTTTTCGTGTTTCCAATCATGTTTGACAAGTTGTATTAATACATGGTATTATTGGTATATTTTACAAATAATTTTCAAACAAATTTGAGATTTGAACAAGTGCAGTATAAGGTGAATGTGGACACAGTAAAGATCTAGACACATTAATCAGATGGAAACAATAAAGAGATTGATGCAGGGATTAGCTGGACACAAACTAGGGAACATAAAACTTATTGATCCCATATTGGCCTTAAGGCTAAGAAATAGTAGGAAATGGAAAGATCTACTCCAAATCTACTGAGTTACTAAATAAAGCATACAACAAGAGGAATTCAAGGAAATAAGTCCAATCTAAATCCGATGAAAAATAAAGATTTTACATATATAATAAAGGTGCAAATTTGGCCCCGTTGACCCTGTATATCTCAGAAACGGTAAGAGCAAGCCATACCATTTGTCATACTACCGAAAGCTTACAAAAAGAGGTACTTGAAAAATTGAAATTTTTTACCCCTTATACAGTAAAGCCAGAGACTTACCATGATGAATCGCTGTGATAGACATATCACTGTCAATTTTCAAATGGCTACATCCTGATACACTGTGGAAGTACTTTTATTCGTGGACATCAATTTTCATGGTTTTGATAAATATCACTATTTCGTGGGCACTTAAATTCATGGTTTTGAATGTTATGCATTAAACTCCATGCAAAAAAGAAATTTCGTTGGGATCTTAATTTCGTGTGTTTTAGCAAACCACGAAATCCACGAAAATTGGAACCCCACGAACAATAGTACTTTCACAGTATCTTTCAACATAATTTTTTTTGCATGCCAAGTGGTCATGGTGGTAGAATGCATCACTCTAAATGCAAAAGAAATCATGTTGTAGCTCAAACATGAAATAAAATGTACATGTTTCACTAGGCATAATGATAGATCTATCACAGTGATTTATCACGGTAAGTCTCTGGCTGTATCGTAGCTCAGAAATAGTAAGACCTATGCCAAATCTGTTCCATTATATTATTAACTTCTGAAATCTTAGAAAAAGAGGAATCCAAAGAAAAAAATCCAATAAAAATCCAAAGAAAATTTTTTGTCAGATTGGAACGAAATTAGCAATCTTTGAAAAGGACCCTCTATACATCATTCCTGTAAAGTTTGGTTAAATTTGCTTCAGTGGTTCCAGAGGAGTTGTGAAAATGTGAAAAGCTAACGGACGGACAGACAACGTGTAACAGAATACAAGTTCCACCATAAGATTTGTTCCAAAGCAGAAAATATTACATAAAATTTGCTCCATTGGAACAAATATTATGATATTTGCTCCTGACGGAATAAAAGTTATATAACATTTGTTCCAATGGAGCTTTTGTCAGGTGGAACAAATGTATGATTACAAATGGACGCAACAGGATGGAAATAGCTCATACTGTCCCTTCGGATGAGGTGAGCTAAAAAAAAAAGAGATTGATGGAGTTTTACAGGAACTTCATTGGATGCAGAACAAACTCCCCCTTGTTGTTAATACTACTTTATTTAATTAATGCTAGGTCATCAAGTTAACAAGAAGATACTCACCTCAGTCTGCCCAACCAAAATCCATCTTTCCTATGAATTTTTTTTTTAAAAAGAACATTTCAAGTTTTACTTTCATTTTCATTCAGAGAAAGCGAACACTAACACATTATTTTTGGTGTCCTTAGAAGAGAATTTACCAACTAACTTGATGCCAAACAATCCATTTCTTAAAAGAAATTATAGCATATGTTCCTACTGTATTGTTAGACCAACATTATTTCAACACGATTCTGACACCTCCTCAAAAATTAAGTAGTGTATTAGACTATTTCATGGTTACTGGAGCAATCTTGGGTATCCACCATGAAATAAGTTCAAAAGCAACATATTTCATAGCTCACCTTGTAAAATAATCTCCAGACGGAATAAATCTCATAGATTTGTTCCATTTGGAACTTATTTCACAGGATACTATTTGGGCTTAAACAATAAAAATGGTCCATGTTTCTCAATCATGCCGGCCAGTGATGTGTAACTTACTCCGCGTGACTAGTCACCATCAGCGCACTCTCTCCTGGAAGATTGGGGCACTTACCAGTTCCTATATACAGATATAGATTAGTCTTAGAGAGTTTTAGATTGAATCTGGTTGGGTTACAGAGAAAAGAATACAACAATATAACATTGAGCATAACAAAAAATAAAGAATTCAGAGACAGTCAAGTAAGTAAACAACTCGGACTTAAAACTCAAAGAGCTAAGAGCCAAAGCTCGAGGGATGTCAGGACTCAGGGATGTGATGTCTGGACTGGAATCATGGAATGGTGTTTTTCAGGAACTTATGGATTTGTGTGGTCCTCACAAAAAAAGCTATTTGCAGGAATTTTTACTCTCTTAGTTATTCTAAATTATTATAATATTATTGTTTTTCATCACACTCCACCTGTAAATTAAGAAATTGATTTTAGATAGCAACTCTGAAAATGTGTATGACTGTTAGTCAGGAATCAGTCTTGTGTATTTTGATGATGACGTCACGGAACTGTGTTTAATCTCTAAAACATATTTTTCAGTTGTTTTTCTTTCAAACTTTTGGAGCAATAAGTGAAATTGTGGATCAAAAAGCATACTAAAATAATTATAGTTGCTAAAGAAGACTAAATTTGCATAAATCTTTATAGCTTAACAGACTCCCAAGTTAATGAGTTCGAGAGTTTGATGGCGGCTATGCTGCAGGGCTGTGCAATATTTGGGGTATAAAATAGCGTGAAAACTGATTTAAGAGGGCTTAAAACCATCTGTTAATACATCTTCACATATATTTGACAACTTTCCTTGTATGAAGAACCAAAGAAATTGATTTTATTTGTTTTAAGAAGATGAAATGCAGTATATACACTGCTACTGATGTTGCAAAATCGACATTTGCGCAATAACAAAGGCGATGCCCAATCCATAATTCTGAGAGTTTTTGGATGGTTCAATTATTAAATAGAACAGATTTTAGGGTTTGGATGATTTTGAAAGATTAGGGGGTCAAACAGGTTGATGAAAATCCCCCATTTCGGGTATAATATCCCAAACGGTATTCTACACTTGTGGTTTGTTTGTTCCCTTATAAAATTTTACCTCCCTTTAGAGGAGGTGTAACTTCGGGACATCTGTAGACTTCCATTTCAAATTGAACGATGAAGTAACAGGTGTCTGAAGATGGAAGGGATTTTCCATATCGGATCACAATACATTACTCTGAAACATACCTTAACTTTAACAAAAAAAAAAATTACGTCAGGTCAAAGGTCACAGAGGTTAAAAAGGGATTTAATTGGCTGTTTTCTGTTATTTGATGTAGAATCCTTATTATTTATCCTATTGAGACAGGGTTTGCTTTATGTTATTGCTGATAAAATTACAAAACTGTAGTATGCCGACAGATTTGAGGTAGCGTTTATCGTTTATGATAAACAAGAGCCCCAAGGGGGCCTAACGGGAAAAATGAATTTTTGAATTTTTGTCAGATCTTGATGCAGTGTTTTTATGCCCCCATGATTAAAAGTTGGGGAGGGGCATATTGTTTTACCCTTGTCTGTCCGTCTGTACGAATAAATAACACAACTTTTGATGTTTTTCAGACACCTGGCATGCAAATTCCAACTACTTCAAAGGAATCTTACTAACAATAAGTATTTGCACACACACACATCTTATGGAAATTTCAAAATGGCCGTGGTTGCCATGGAATCTGAAAAAAGGCAGGAAAATTCAAAGTGCCTTAAATTGGATGAAACTTTACAGGAAGGTTGTCTAGCACCCATAGAAATGATTTTGGGTCTCAGAATTTTCAAAATGGCTGCTGTTGCCATGGAGAAACTGGAAATAGGCGGGAAAATTCAGTGTCTCAAATTGGATGAAACTTCACAAGGAGGTTGCCTTGCACCGATAGAAATGATTTTGGTTCTCAGAATTTTGAAAATGGCTGTTGTTATGAAAACTGGAAAAAGCAAGCACCCACAGAAATGATTTTTGTCAAAAAAAATGGGGAGGTATATCATTGGCCCATACTTGTACTGTGTCAACACTTGTATTGTGTCCACACACACTTAAATTTGCACTTGCCATATTGATTCAGGGTTCAGTGAGCAGGGGCATACATGGTTGCCATTCGGTGACAGCTCTAGTTCTGTAGGTTTCTTATAGTATGTTTAAACAGACACATTAAAAAATTAAAACCATTTTCAATAAACAAGAGGTCCAAAGGGCTTCATCTGTTTCATAATGAAGGGGTTGAATTGGGTGTTTTTATGGTATTAAACAACTTTTGAACTATGTAAGATAGACTTTAAAAACTTGACAAGTGTATAGGTCTAGACAAGAGGAACATACAGTTAGCTCAATGCGAACTGATTCTCTTTCTGTCAACACCGAGTATTTTCCTGATGGGACACTGCAAAACACCAAATTCACCGAAAAATACTTGGTGTTGTCTTGGAGGAATCACATGGATTAGCGTGCCGTTTATTGCCCTGAAAACAAAAATCCTCCCAACACCGCAAAATTTATTTACCTGTGTTCCTTTGATCTTTTGCCTGTAACAGTGATTTAGCCAGCGCTCGTCACTTTCGCCATTGACGAATGTTTTTTAGAAGTGGCGAATTTTTTCAGACTGCAATTCGTCACTTGGAATTTTGAAAATCGCCAAATATGAAAATATTATGTTCATAATCTTTGTTACTGTAATCTAATTGTCCAAACTGACACTTTAATTACACCTGTCATGTCAATTAAAGGATTAGTTCAGTGGTAAACAAACACCATAGGTGATTTGTTTACCCGTGTTCCCTGGCTTGTTATCACTAATTACCGGTCAATCAGGGATAATCTGATTACCTGTATTTCAATTAACCATCAGTTGTTTAAAATTATTATGGTATTGAACATTAAAAGTATTCTTTCAGCAAAATTTTCATAATTAACAGGTCATACTTCCCCTGATTTTTTTTTGCAAACCACATGTTTTGATAGTGGGTTATTTCCCCTTTAAAATTTGTCTTTCAATTTCCATGAAATTATTTTGTAGACTTTTATTTTGCTGATATTTGCTTCATTCAAGATCACACAAAATTTATATTGCACCACTATTTAATCTTAAAGGTGCTTAAAAACAACATATGAATGGTATTTTGAAAAATAATTTATTTTTTATTACAAATATATAGAAGTTTGAATTAAGTTATGAAAACGTTTAACTGCAGACTGCTTGAGCTGTCAACATTAACATTAATAACTCAAGCAGCAATGCATGCTGATCAAGTATCAATGCATGTTGATACTCTTCCATGAAATAGATGTACATCTAAGACATCTAAATACTTAAGATAGATGCACTGAGAAAGTACAAAAATACAATACTTAGGTGTGGGAGATAAACATATAAAGTGAATATCAATTTGTAACTATAATATGAAGTATTAAATGTAAGAAAAAAATATTAATAATCAAATTATTATCTTCATGTTGATTATTATCTGCATAGTACACATTGGCCCACAAAATTCGATACGCAAAAGTGACTAATGGTCTCAAAATCCTAGCTAAAACCCTGCTGTAACCACAGTCATTAATTAGCAAGTCATTAACATTTCATCAATAATGTTTAAATAAAAATTATATTTTTTCCAAAGGTAGTAATTAAAAGTAAAAAGAAAATTTGTTTTTGAAATAACTTGAAAAAGATGGGCATGAAAATCCAAACAGATTCTACTGACAAAGTGTTATATCCATGCCAGGGAATTCACATGTTTTGGGAATAAAATAACTGTTATTTTATTCCCAAAACATGCAAAACAATTATTTTTAAAATAATATTGCTTGTTTTTACGAAAGAAAGGGACCACAAAGTTTAGAAAAATAAAGGAAACTTAGAAAAAGATATAATTCGTTCATAAAAATGATGTAAACCTAGTTTGTCACATATTCTATTTTTAGACATTTACCTAAATTTACCTAATGGTGATGCTTGATTCACTACAAACTGATTTTCCGAAAAGCTTGGAACTTTTACTTATAAAAGGGATGAATAAAATTGAACAATGTTCGTTAGCAGGACATACGCTAAAATTTTAAATATTTTTAGAGGTTTAAATTAAGTTATAACCGCATTTTGTTCTGTAAACTGTTTAAATCCAAAGTCTGGACCGGAATATTTTTGGAGCGAAACAAGTGAAAACCTTATGTCTCACATGTTGGAAGATTTACGCAGCAATACAAATAAATTTACTTTTTTAAATGTTTTGGCACCTGACAGTTATCAAATTAAATAATTATTACTTCTTAAAATGTATTTTCAAGAAAATAATTTGTCATAAACAGCGAGGATGTTATATTTCTACAACCGTAACAAATATTGACTTGCAACTTGTCAATAATTTAATTTTGACATCAGACAGGTAATTAACATTTATAAGTTTTATTGCTCTCAACAGCAATAAAACTCGCGGTGTTGAGATTAGAGTTTGGGAGGGATTTTGGATTTTGGAGATTAATCTGAAATTAACCGTGTCACACTGTGTTACACCGAAATCCGTGATAAGAGAGAGAGAATCAGTTCGTGTTGAGCTAACTGTAAATATACAAAAAAAAAAATAGTCTAAGGTCAAGGTCACAGAGGTCAGAAAGGGGTTAAATTGGTATTTTCATATATTTCACTGTAGAATCTGGGGGCATATGTAGTGTTTCACAAACACATCTTGTTTACTTCTGGAATTGCTGAATGGGGGAGCAGGGGGTATTTATATATCAGTGAGCTTTGCTCACAGTTTTTAGTGTTCGTCATGAACACTTTAGCTATCGGTCCAGCTTGAATTGGATAAAAATAGATGTTGCAGGGCGGGAAACTTTTAAACAGGTTAAAAATCTCCTTATAAAATTGTAAATGATACAGTAAAATTACTGAATAATCTGGTAGAACGTTACATACTATTGTCCTGAAATGGTAAAAATGTTTGAACACAGCTAAAGTGGTAATCGAGGTGCTTAAAGGCTTTAAAGTGATGGCGGATTGAAACTAAAAAGGAGGTGTCGAATAGGCTTGAGTATACAGTACGAGACGTTTATAATACACCCAAACCAATTTCAATTACTACTTCGCTTTTATTAAACTTATTAAATTTCCTGCATTGAGAAATTAAACTATTATCGAGTACATTATTAAAACGAAAAAAGGGCCTATTTGTTTCACGTGTAGGAATATGAAAAATTAAAAAAAATATCGAAGATGTCAAAATGGTTTCTTTATGAAAGTTGTTGCACATACCTGCCAACTTTCACGATTTTGGCATGATCTACACGGTTTTAACCTTCTGTCACGACCGTGAAACAAAAATTTGGCATAAAACACGATTTTGAAGAAATTCACACAAAAAATGTTTGTTTACACAATTTTGGCTGAAGGGAGATAATCTATATTCTCGAAAGGGAGTTAACCATATTCTCGATATTAGCCAATCAGAATCGGGTTTACATCGATCTCGCGCGGTATTCGCGTGAAAAACAGCTGATTGGATCCGGCATGTAAATAATCGTAAATATGACGAGTTTGGTTGACTTTTTTTGTTGATTTTAAGGCTACGGTGACGTAAATAAAGTTATGTAACTGGATGGACCACCGGCAATCATAGTGAACAGTTCTTGAGTTATGAATCAGGGTTCACAATCCCTGATACAACGAGCTGCAAGCACCACATGATGGCTATACGAGTGACTAGGTCGTTGCAAGTTCCACGTTCTGCAGAGTTTGCATAGTTGATCTGAGTAGCCTTAATGACGTTAACAAACATATTGGTACTGTAATGCACGAAAGGTCACCCAAAATCCCAGAACACCACTCTTTTGACTGAATCAGAAAAGGCAAAAATATTTAAAAAATGTAATGCTTGCTTTATTTATAGAAGAATGAAATAAAAGTAGAAATGCAGTAAATGTACATCAGGCAACTAATAAAGGAGAGAGAGTGGTTTCATTAACATACTTACAATCTTTTAATTTGAACCAAAACAGTCAACTGTTAATTCAAATAACAGCAACATAATGATGAATAGCAAGCACTGCTTTTTGTTTCCCTTTTACAGTTAAAACTAAGTTAAAATTTAACAGAACATAAAACACCAAATGGTCCAAAAACAGTTCACAACTGATTTATTTGACCAAAAATATTTAAGAACCAGCAGAAATGCCCAAAACACAATAAAAGAGGAATGTCTTGCCTCCCTCAATAAAAAGTAAAGTCTTCTATAACACCTAGATGTTTGTATTTGATAAAAAAGAGCATCAAGTATTAGACAAAAAAACTTAGCGCAAAACGCCTCGAAATCTCACACGACTGAAAAGGAAGGTCGCGCATGAAAACCCCCATGAAGATAATTTCTTTATAGTTTTTCAATTCAATTCAATTCAAATAATTTTATTGATTAAATAATCAATGGGATTGGACAACAGGCTAGGCCTATATAAATCCTCTCCCACAACAAGATGGTACAAATGGAACAATTTAAATGAATATAAATAATGATCACATATTATACAATATACACAATCAAAAGTATATAAGAAGCAGTTTGTTTTGTGACAGAAGCAAGATAGAAAAANAAACAGATTCTACTGACAAAGTGTTATATCCACGCCAGGGAATTTACATGTTTTGGGAATAAAATAAAAATAATATTGCTTGTTTTTACGAAAGAAAGGGACCACAAAGTTTAGAAAAATAAAGGAAACTTAGAAAAAGATATAATTCGTTCATAAAAATGATGTAAACCTAGTTTGTCACATATTCTATTTTTAGACATTTACCTAATGGTGATGCTTGATTCACTACAAACTGATTTTCCGAAAATCTTGGAACTTTTACTTATAAAAGGGATGAATAAAATTGAACAATGTTCATTAGCAGGACATACACTAAAATTTTAAATATTTTTAGAGGTTTAAATTAAGTTATAACCGCATTTTGTTCTGTAAACTGTTTAAATCCATAGTCTGGACCGGAATATTTTTGGAGCGAAACAAGTGAAAACCTCATGTCTCACATGTTGGAAGATTTACGCAGCAATACAAATAAATTTACTTTTTTAAATGTTTTGGCACCTGACAGTTATCAAATTAAATAATTATTACTTCTTAAAATGTATTTTCAAGAAAATAATTTGTCATAAACAGCGAGGATGTTATATTTCTACAACCGTAACAAATATTGACTTGCAACTTGTCAATAATTTAATTTTGACATCGGACAGGTAATTAACATTTATAAGTTTTATTGCTCTCAACAGCAATAAAACTCGCGGTGTTGAGATTAGAGTTTGGGGAGGGATTTTGGAGATTAATCTGAAATTAACCGTGTCACACCGTGTTACACCGAAATCCGTGATAAGAGAGAGAGAATCAGTTCGTGTTGAGCTAACTGTAAATATACAAAAAAAAATAGTCTAAGGTCAAGGTCACAGAGGTCAGAAAGGGGTTAAATTGGTATTTTCATATATTTCACTGTAGAATCTGGGGGCATATGTAGTGTTTCACAAACACATCTTGATTACTTCTGGAGTTGCTGAATGGGGGAGCAGGGGGTATTTATATATCAGTGAGCTTTGCTCACAGTTTTTCTAGTTCAAATTTCAGTGGTGTGCATGCTGCAATACTATCATGCTGCGCTCGGCATAGCCCTTTAGATGCCTTTGTAGAAATTTAGTATTTTCATAATTGCATTTTCATTTGCTTTTCCAGTATTGTATGTCCTTGTGGTTATTTATGCTCAATGTTTACATATACGGTGAAATCTGTCTAAACTGAACCCTTCTGGCACTGTTCGGTTTAAACAGGTGCTCGGTTAACGCAGGTTCAAAATATATAGCAGTGAGGGAACTCAATTTTTTTTTTCACACTCGCCATTTTGGCGAGTGTATTTTACTTACAGCTCGCAAAACTCCCTTTATACTCGCCAAATTTTGCAGTTTATCGAGTGGGTTAAACTCAGCAAAAGGTCCCGTTTGGCAAAAAGGAGAATAATTTTAGTAAAAAAATCATCCCATGCTTTTATCAGATGAAATCAATTGGATGGTGTACCAAAACCAAATATGATCAATCATAGATTGTCCTCGGGAATGTCAATTATGCACAATGTCTAACGCTACTTCAACAAAAACTTCTGATTTAATCTTGGTTGCCTTTTTTCACAATTTCGCGGCTAAGTTGGTACATGTAGTTTCTAAACATTGACATGTTATAAACATCGAAATTCATGCTATATTAAGACAGCAACCACATGGTTTCCAGCAACGCTAGAAATCGAAAGTATCTTTTCTTCAATCTGCGCATGACAATTTCAAAGGGAGATAATACAATTATTATGATTGGCTAATTAAAATAGACTCTTCAAAACAATTGCTTGATGGATATTGATTTACAAATTTTTTCCCAGGGGAAAACCTGATGCATAGGGCAGTTTCATTGATTTTATTAAAGACCCAAAGAATACTTTACCGGACATATCTCGTGACCGGCAATTTGCCTCAAAAGTTCCACTCGCCAAACTGGCGAGTATGGAGTTCTTGGCACTCGCCAAATGAGAATGTTACTCGCTTTTGGCGAGTTGGCGAACGGTGAGTTCCCACACTGATATAGAAAGTAATACAAAGAGGCATCACATCATAGTTTGTTTACGCAGGGTTTAAGTTAAAGTTTAGTCAGTGTTTGGTTTAGACAGGTTTCACTGTATTGCTTTTGTTGCAAAATATGTGGAATTTTTTCTAGACCAATAAAATTGTCAGATAATTATCTTTATCTCTACTTCATTGTACTTGTCATCATTTCTCAAAATATTTAGTTAGTATTGCTCGTTTGAAATTTTTACTGAAATGTATTATGTATTTATTTTTGTAGCCAATAGATGTAATACCACTCAGCATCTGAAACTAACTAACACACAAAGAAGAAAACTAGTGCCCGTTAAAGAACTTAAACTGCACAGACTGCACGACTGAGGACAAGAAAACTCCCAAGGATAAACAACATGTCAGCTGTCAAAAAGTTGAATAGTCCTCAGTGGAAGGTAACTCTAAGTCTTTTAGACATATGATCACTCAATAGTCTTTTAAAATTTGATTGTATTTTTCCATGAAATATCTAATTTGTTTTCAAACTTTGCATAGACTCAAAGTTGACGGAAAAAATGAAATGATAGATGTAGTAAATGGTCATGAGACAAGCCTTTAAATGAATATCTGACAAATCATGTATATTAGTTTTGAACTTAGTATTCAGCATGTAAAATATGATGAATTTTTTATTATACCCCGCCACACAAAGTGGCGTGGTATTATATGATGCCCTCAGTCGTGTGTCCGTCCGTCCGTCCCCCGAAGGTTTCCGACTGATAACAAGTGACCTAAATAACACAAGGTCTTCAAACTTGGTATGCAAATTATTTACCACAAAACTCAGGTCAAGTTCGATTTTGTGTTCAGAGGTTCAAGGGGGTTCTGGAGTTATGCCCCTTGAAACTGAAATTTTGCAAATTTTAGGGTTCCGATTAATAACTTGTAAACGAAATAACACAAGGTCTTCAAACTTGGTATGTTAAGTTGTTTACTACAACACTCAGGTCAAGTTCGATTTTGGGTTCAGAGGTCCAAGGGGCTCTGGAGTTATGCCCCTTGAAACTTTGAAATTTTGCAAATTTTAGGGTTTCCGAATGATAACTTGTGAACAAAATAATGCAAGGTCTTCAAACTTGGTATGTAAGTTGTTTACTACAAAACTCAGGTCAAGTTCGATTTTGGGTTCAGAGGTCCAAGGAGTTCAGGAGTTATGCCCCTTGAAACTTTGAAATTTTGCGAATTTCAGGGTTTCCAACTGGTAACTTGTGAACGAAATAACACAAGGTCTTCAAACTTGGTATGCAAGTTGTTTACCACAAAACTTAGGTTAAGTTTGATTTTGGGTTCAGCTGTACACATAGTTCTGGAGTTATGCCCCTTTTAACTTAGAAATTTTGTGAAACGTGGCGGGGTATCATGTAATGCGCCATTACTATTTTTATTTCAGAATTTCCAGCCGCCCACACAAGATCCTGCTATAGTATCGTTTCAAAGAGCTACACCAGTAATCAGTAATGGAGGAGGCAATAATAATGGAGTTAGAGAAACAGGTTTCATCGAAAAACTTTTGGTAATTTTCTATTTTTGGTATAATCTATAGAAGGTTTTACAACCTAACAAACACTTGAGAAATAAGTGACATTGGTTACCAAATGTCAAACAGAAGAGAAAAAAATCAAATGAAATGACTTGAAAACAAGTAAATGTAAACTAGTAAATTGTTCTCAAAAGAGGTCACACCACATGGTGAAGTCATGATTTGAAATGATCACCAGGAGAGTCTTAGAAAGGAAATACCTTATAGCTGGATAGTTTCGTGGATCAAAACTTTTTCAATTTGCAGTGGGAAAAGTATACAAAAATTTTTTGGGTTTCCAAGTTTCGAATTTTATTAGAGGTTCAATTTTTTTTGCCTGGAAGACATGATTATAAAAGATGTGAGAAGAGAGGCACTTATTAAGTATGACACTATCGATTTTCAAAAGATTGGGATGCTTATTATGAAAATCATTGATTGATTGATTGATTAGTTAGAGTTTAACGTCCAGTGAGCAATATTTCAGCTATATCAGGACGAGAACAAGTTAATCAATTCAAAGAATTGAAAGCAAAAGAAGAAAGAAACAAAGGTGGAAGGGACAACCGGGGCAACGACTTTTGAATGCCACTGGAAAAAGGGAGTAATGGGTAGGGGCAGGAAATTTAGCCTTCCATACCGACACCCAATGCGTCTGCTCTCTTTAGAGAAATATGNTTATTATGAAAATCATTGATCTTACCCAAGTATTCAATGCAAACATTGTTGTAATACTTTTATTATCATTAAAAATTAACAAAAGGACTAAAAATAATAAAAATGTAACTTTTAAGTTAATCAATTGTTTGTACTGCAACTTTGACAAATTACAGGATTAGATTGATAGTTTACAACAAGAAACTTGTATGCTTGAATACAAGTGCACATCTACATATATTCATTGACAGAAAACTTATGATATAAGAATGGAATTTATTGTAATGGCAGAATGTTTAGGGGTTCTCATGGTTTTTATGCCTTGCCCACGAATGTGGAAGGGGCATATAGTGTTACCTTGTCCGTCCTTCAGTATGTCAGGTTAAGTTTTGCGTTTAAGTCCATTTCTCAGAAACTGAAAGGTATAGAACAATGATAGTGGACCAGTAGGTAGATCTTGGATAGTACTACATAGTTCACTAGGCAGTTTGATACTTTGACCTATATTTCATGGTTGAGTGACTCTGGTTAAGTTTTGTGGGAAAGTCCATTTCTCAAAAACTACATGTTATAGGACAATGATGTTTCATCAAATTAATTGCCTAGATGAGTACTACCCATATCATTGACAATTAGGTGGCTTTGACCTACATTTTACGCTTCAGTGACTTTGGTTAAGTTTTGCGTTAAAAGTCCATTTCTCAACAACTACACATTATGGGACCATGATGTTTCATCAAATTAATATCCTTGATTAATACTACCCAAATCATTGACAATTAGGTGGCTTTGACCTACATTTTACGCTTCAGTGACTTTGGTTACAGACAAATCGAAATGTCCAGAGACCCTGCAGGACATTCGGTCTGGCAAATATGGAAAAGCTGCCAGACCGAAGATATATTTACAGGACCTACAATTACATCGTTTATAGGAAATGTCAATTTCTTACCTGACATTCGGTCCTGTTGGTTGATAATTTTTGCCAGACCGAAGCTTTGCCTGATTTGTCCTTCCGTCATGCAGTTTTCGATATGTCTGCTGGTTAAGTTTTGTGTTAAAGTCCATTTCTCAACAACTACACATTATAGGACAATGATGTTTCATCAAATTAATTGCCTTGATGAGTACTACCAAAATCATTGACAATTAGGTGGCTTTGACCTAAATTTTACGCTTCAGTGACTTTAGTTATCCCCTCGTCCAACGAAGTTGGGGAGGGGATATAGCGTTTCCTCCGTTAGTCCGTTCGTCCGTTTGTCCGTCGGTTCAAACTTAAGACCAAATATCTTTTGAATAACAAGTCGTAGATGGACAATGTTTTGTCCATGGATGCATCTTGAGGAGTACTTGAGGTTGATATATAGAATAGGTGGATTTGACCTACATTTCATGCATGAGTGACTCAGGTTAAAGTTTTTGTAAGAGTCCAGATCTGGGATACTACAACTTGTAGAGGAATAATATTTTGTATGTAGATGCGTCTTGTAAAGTTACGAAGCTCCAGATAAAAATTAGGTCACTTTGACCTACATTTCATGCATGAGTGACTTAGGTTAAAGTTTTTGTAAGAGTCCAGATCTGGGATAC
>MJUU01047898.1:253885-263968 GCA_002080025.1 Modiolus philippinarum | reverse complement strand
CCATCAGAGATGCATGCACATGCAAGGTTAGATGATCCTACCATGTACAGTGACTGAGATCTGAACTCGGACGTAAACTTGAATGTAAGTCGCTCAAGAGGAAAATATAGGTCAAAGTGACCTAATTTTTCAAGGATGCTGACCTCCCATCAGAGATGCATGCACATGCAAGGTTAGATGATCCTACCATGTACAGTGACTGAGATCTGAACTCGGACGTAAACTTGAATGTAAATCACACAAGCAGAAAATATAGGTCAAAGTGACCTAATTTTGCCGGGGTGCTGACCTCCCATCAGAGATGCATGCACATGCACAGTTAGATTATTGTACTATGCATAGTAACTGAGATATGAACTAAAATGTAAATTTGAATGCAAGCCACTCAAGCGGAAGATATAGGTCAGAGAGACCTAATTTTCTTGGAGGGTGTGAGTTAACCCAAGATGCACCTGCATGCAAAGTTTGATGACCCTACACTGCATAGTTACTAAGATATATACCCAAATGCGAACGCGGACACGGACGCGGACACGGACGCGGACGCCGGGGGTACCCCAATAGTCCCCCTCAACTTCGTTGAGGTGAACTAAAAATGAAATCACAGTAAACTGACATGAACACTGCAGTGTAAATGTCATACACTATTGCATTGTTTATAGTGTTTCTATTGCAGCATTCCTATGGATTTATCCAGTGTTGTGAGAGGGATTCAAGACTCTTCTTTCATTTTAGTGAATATGGGGATGATATTAACATGGCTAAGATAGGAGGTAGGTTAACATTGTTGTACAGATTCTATAAAAAATGCACTTTATTACGATCATTTATAGTAATTGAGAAAACGGTAAAATAAAAAAATGCAATAGCTTTTGTAGGTTCTGGATGAAATGATTGCTATTTAATGCCTTATTTAAGGTATTATGACACAATAAAGATGTCATATACAATGTACTACCATAAAGCTTTGTATCAGTAAGAAAAAGATGAAAGTTTAAAAAATCATATATTTTGTTTTCAAGTAGACAGCACATATTCAATCTTTTTTTGTTTTTGCTCAAATGAGAAGGAATTCTTAGTAGTGTAAAGTAAAGCAAGATTTCATAATTTTCTTATTGTTAGATATATATATAATTCTTATTTGTAGATCCAGTAGAGTTCCAAATGACGTATGACCGGCGAACAGGAAAGCCTATTGCAAGCTCTATTGTACTGTTAAACCCTGGAAGCTCGTCTTATGAAGTTCTGAGTGATGAAAAATATACAGGATCTATTGCACAAGAAGCTAAGCCAACTAAGAACAAAAATGCAAGTTTATTAATTGCTTTTGCCCATTGAACAAAATTCAAGCTGAATTATTTTGTGTTCTGACATTTGATGTATGGCATCTATATTAAGTCCAACATTTTAATTGTTTAGTGTATTGAAACCATAGTACTTAGAATACTGTTATTGTCCTCTTCCAAGGTATGTCCTTGTCCTTAATTCAGATGGCCACTTTTCATGACAGTCTAATACATTTTATCTTGATGAAAATGCATTGTAATGGCCATCTTTTTGAAATATGTACTGTAAACTGGGAAATTTTCGCGTTTGGAGTGGAAGCGCGAAAATGAAACGGCGTGAATAATACTTGTCTTTTATTGAGATCAATGGTCAATAATTTGGCAGCGCGAATTCAAAACTGCGCGAACTAAAATCCTGTCAATTTACCGCGAAATAAAGACGGCGCGAAAATTTCCCGGCTTACAGTATCTCGCTTGAACCAAATGTGATTTCAATACTTTTGTCTTCTTGATGTATTTGCTTTTACAACTTTACATTTTTTATGATGATTGCTTCTACCACTTACCATACTTGAAAAAGGACCTATAAATGAACCTTTCCTGAAAACTACTTTGCAAACAGAAATATACCATTATCAAGGTAGTAAATGAATAGCCTTCAACATTGTGTGCATATCCACACATGATCCATCTTGACTGAGGGGTTTAATGATCCATTTTGATTGCCCATTTCAGTTGGTCATTTACTGGTTTGAGATGAGTTTGCCTCACTTTGACAAAAAACGTTTCTACAAAAAAGGAAAGCATAGAGATATTATATTAGAGAATGCCTATGTAGGGTAATGTAGCACTAACAAATGATGGTAATTTAACATTAAGAAATGTTTTTAAATTGTAGGGTTATACTGTACCAGAAGATAGCCTTGGGAGGGTAACTTACCAGCATAATGGAGAAGTATTTTTTCTTCCGTATGGACTTGATGATATAATTGACAAAAATGCTAAACCAAAAGCCCAGGATCAAGTCACATTTTATATAGCAACAGATAAAAGGTAAGGCTACTTGAATTTTATCTTGTGTTTTATTTATACATTAATATAGTGGTAAAAATGCACTACTTATGTTTTTATTACCCCCTGCACACCAATTTTAGGGGTATCTAGGAATCAGCCTGTCTGTTTGTCCTCACATCTTGTAAGCGCATCTCTTTTATACCTCTGGCAGATTTTGATGAAACTTTACACAAAGGAAGGACTCTGTAGGGAGATGTGCATGAAGGAATATAATAATTGTCAGAAACCAGGAAGGAGAGATAATTTGACTCCTACTTTCTTAGTTTACCTGGCTATGCCAGGGTGAGCTTTTGCCATCACTTGGTGTCCGTTGTCTGTCCGTCTGTCGTAAACTTTTCATTCAAAGATCTTCTCCTCTGAAACCACTGGGCCAATTGGAACCAAACTTGGTCACATTAGTCCTTGGGTGGTCCCCTTTAAAAAAGGTATCCGGCAGTTCCAAACCTAATCCAAGATGGCCGCCAGCGGAGAACATAGTTTTAACATTGGACCCTATGGAAAAGCCTTTCAAAGATCTTCTTCTCAGAAACTACCAGTCCAATTAAATCCAAACTTAATCACAAAGGTCCTTAGATGGTCCCTTCGAAAAAAGGTAACCCGCATGTCTATACCCAATCCAAGATGGCGGCCAGCGGGGAACATAGTTTTAACATTGGATCCTATGGAAAAGACATTCAAAGATCTTCTTCTCAGAAACTACCAATCCAATTATAACCAAACTTAGTCACAATGGTCCTTAGATGGTCCCTTCTCAAAAAGATATTTGGTAGGTCCGTATCTTATCCAAGATGGCCGCCAGTGGGGAACATAGTTTTATCATTGGACGCTATGGAAAAGACATTCAAAGATCTTCTTCTCAGAAACTACCAGTCCAATTAAAACTAAACTTAGTCCCAAA
This sequence comes from Modiolus philippinarum, assembly GCA_002080025.1. NCBI lineage: Eukaryota > Metazoa > Mollusca > Bivalvia > Mytilida > Modiolidae > Modiolus > Modiolus philippinarum. The sequence continues at coordinate 260,710 of MJUU01047898.1, read as the reverse complement.
GGCCTTCCAAAAAAGGTATCCGGCATGTCCATACCTAATCCAAGATGCTGCCAGCAGGGAACATAGTTTTAACATTGGACCCTATGGAAAAGACATTCAAAGATCTTCTTCTCAGAAATTACCAGTCCAATTATAACCAAACTTAGTCACAATGATCCTTAGATGGTCCCTTCCAAAAAAGGTATCTGGCAGGTCTGTACCTCATCCAAGATGGCCGCCAGCGGGGAACATAGTTTTATCATTGGACCCTATGGAAAAGACATTCAAAGATCTTCTTCTCAGAAACTGCCAGTCCAATTAAAACTTAACTTAGTCACAAAGGTTCTTAGATGGTCCCTTCCAAAAAAGGTGTCCGGCATGTCCGTACCTAATCCAAGATGGCTGCTAGCGGGGAACATAGTTTAACATTGGACTGTATGGAAAGGACATTCAAAGATCCTCTTCTCAGAAATTACCAGTCCAATTATAACCAAACATAGTCACAATGGTCCTTAGATGGTCCCTTCCAAAAAAGGTATCCGGCAGGTCTGTACCTAATCCAAGATGGCCGCCAGCGGGGACCATAGTTTTAACATTGGACCCATGGGAAAGACATTCAAAGATCTTTTTACTCAGAAACTACCAGTCCAATTATAACCAAACTTAGTCACAATGGTCCTTAGATGGTCCTTCAGTGAATACAAAAGTTGAAAATTTTTACAGGACATTCGGTCTGGTAAATCCGAAAAATTTACCAGACCGAATAAACTTTTACCAGACCGAAACTTCTGTGTTCTGGTTTTATGTCAATGGAAGTAAAATAACTAGAAAACAAGTGAAATTAACATGGGATGACACTTTCCCCTTCAGACAAGTAAAGTATGCATTTTCTAGGCTGAACCAAATAAAGGGTTGTCTGGTAAATTGTGCACTTTAATCCCTTGCTTCTTCTTTTGATAGTACATTTGTACTGAAGGTCATAATGATGTTACAAAAATTTTACCATTAGACACATCGAAAACTGCCTGACTGAAGGATATATCAGACAAAACTTCAGTCTGTCTGGCAAAATTTTTCAGCCAACAGGACGAATGTCAGGTAAATAATTGACATCTGCAACATGTTCTGATACAGTAGGTTCTGTAGATTTATGTTCAGTCTAACAGCCTTTTCTTATTTGCATGATGGAATGTCCTGCAATGCTTCTGGCCTTTTTGATATGACTGTACCTTTCTGTACTATGACTCTTTGTCCAAGAATAAAAGGCTTTAAAAAAGTCCAAGATGTAGCAAGATGCATCAAAGAATCATCCAAATATCACAAATCCACAAATCCAATGTATCATGTGGTTATGTAAAAAAAAAATGAAAATTCTTTCCCTAAAGCTTCATGTTTTTTTCATTTGGGAGATGAAAAAATGTATAACTTTAATTAACTATAAGAAATGCTTTCTATCAAAGAAAAATGTTTCGGCATATGACCTGTATTCTTTTTGACTAACAAACCTCTTTTCAGAAGTAAATCTGCATTTATCCCTTCTGTTGGAGGTGCTCCAGTTGAAAGAGGCTTATAAATATGTATACCATATATGGAACTACCATATATGGAAACTTAACATCTTGTGCAAGTTTCTTTCCCCTACACTATTGTGCCCTCGATAAATAAACTGAAAATCAGACAATTGAACAAAAGATCTCACATTTTAGATTAAAATACAACCAGGAATACATGGAGTTATACTATTTAAAAGTCATGCACAAAGATTTACTTCTCAGACACAGAATTTTCCTTAAGTATGAGCCAAAATATTACCGGACATAAGGACCGGTAAAATAGAAATTTTTCCCGGACTGGTGCCGATTTTACTGGACATGTCCGTCGGTCCGACGGTATTTCATGTTCACTGGTCCTTTTCAAAAAAGGCAAATAACAAAATAACGAGATACATGAGCTTGTGAGCTGTAAAAGGGATGAATTTAAAATCTGAAATATGACAAAGTACAAAAAACACATGGCAAAATAAAAGAGTAGAAACAATAAAAAGGTCGACTCTTTTATTTTGCCATGTGTTTCTTGTACTTTATGTCATATTTTAGATTTTAAATTCATCCCTTTTAACAGCTCACATGCTCATGTATCTCGATATTTTGTTATTTGCATTTAGAGCTGTTTCGCAACACATATTTTGTTTTACCTTTCAAAAAAGGTTTTCGGCAGGTCCGTACCTCATCAAAGATGGCCGCCAGTGGGGAACATAGTTTTGACATTGGACCCTATGGAAAATACATTTAAAGATCTTGTTCTCAGAAACTACTGGTCCAATTAAAACTAAACTAAGCCACAATGGTCCTTAGATGGTACCTTCCAAAAAAGGTATCCGGCAGGTCCATACCTCATCCAAGATGGCCGCTAGCAGGAACATAGTTTTTACATTGGCCCTATTGATTTTTAGGGGAACCTCTGCTCAAATTTTTGAATTTTTATTTGAATTGTGGTCTGAATGTTTTAATTTTAGCAATATGTATTACATTGATTATAAGGGGAATCCCAGTCCAATTTTTTTTGAATGGTGTTCTTTTATGGGTTGTAATGGATGGTGGATCTTTCGGTTGCCATGGCAACCAAACAAAAATGCTGTAATTTTAGAAAAGAAAAGTATTCTGCTAAATTTTATGTTTTGTTTTTTCCTATTGGAAATGCCTTTTATCTATGTCAGCCATGGTCCAGGTGAGCAATACAGGCTCTTGAGAGCCTCTTGTGTTGATTACCTCGTAAGGGCAAAATATCTTAAACAACTTGAAAGATTATGATGAAACTTTACACAAAGGAAGGACACTATATGGAGATTTGCATGAAGGAATTTAATCACTGTCCAACAATATGAAGGGGAGGTAATTTGACTTTGAAATTTTATTGATTCCTTCTGCAATGATCTTTTAGACTGGGACAATTTTTCAAAGAAATAATCAAAAGGGTAGATATTTTGGAATAAATTGGGGCAGACTTTTTTCATTTTAATCATCTTGAGAAATTGTTTTCAAAGTGTTGTAACGACATTTTTCAAACACCTCAGATTTTTGTTTAAAATGTTAAAGAGGCCAAAAAAGGGTGAATTTTATTTTTGTCCAATTTCAACCGAATAATTTCTTTAGGATTATATCATTGTGTCCATACTTAAGCTGTGTCCACACCCACCTAAATTTGGGGGGTATATTTGCCTGCTATTCCACAATAGCTGTATATGTCTCGCCCGTGACGAAAGGTGGGGAAAGCAAGACATGCGTACAAAGTATGACCGAGATGGCGGTGGTGGCGGCGTAAACTTTCATATTAAGTTTTTGTGATTAGGTCATTTTCTCAGTACCTATAAGTGGTAGGTCATTGATATATGGTATGAAGGTTGGTCTTAACTAGTACATAACAGTCTGTCATATGGCTTTGTCTCTGACCTCAATTTTACAGTCTAGTGAGCATGATTAGGTAATTTTACCCCCTGCAAACAAAGTTTGGGGGGTATATAGGAATCACCCTGTCTGTCTGTCCGTCTGTCCACACTTTTTGTAAGCGCAACTCCTCTTAAACCAATTGATGGATTTTGATGAAACTTTACACAAAGGAAGGACACTATATGGAGATGTGCATGAAGGAATATAATTATTGTCCGAAACCAGGAAGGGGAGATAATTTGACTTTGACTTTTTGTTGATTCCCTATGTATGGGTTACCTTGTAAGCGCAACTCCTCTTAAACCACTTGAAGGATTTTGATGAAACTTTACACAAAGGAAGGACACTATATGGAGATGTGCATAAAGGAATATGATTATTGTCCGAAACCAGCAGGGCTCACCACACTTCAAAAGAACAGGGAGACTTGAAGTCTCCCTGAGGGTAGAAAAGGGAGACTTCAGGTCATGACAGGGAGACTTGTTTGCATGTATCCGCAACTGAATTTTCAAGACTTGTATTTGATTTACATACACACTTATTCAACAATGGCAAAAAATCAGTTTTAATCATTAAAATACCATTGATATTTCAAGATCTACAATGTAGATTTTATATAAAAAAAAATGCGATTTTAGCTACTTATCAGTTTTATGTTTCTTTTACCCCAAAGCTTATGGTTGGAGGTGCTCCTGCATTTAGGTTTGATTTACATGACATAAATTTTCTTTTTATTTATCCTCTTTAGTAAATGGGTAGTTTATCACTCAGTTGCTCAAGAGACAGTTGCTAATCTGCTTCATTCTTTTTTGAATGGTTCTCCAAATATTAGAGGGATATAAATAGATTGGTTACGTTTGCGGACACTCTTTATATAGACCACTTCTGGTTTGAACTGTAGTTGAAACGTAAATATTTAGGACAATTTCCAATGAATTTTTTTAATAAATGTATACTACAAAGTCAATAAGTCTTGATTTTAAAACCATGAGATGATGTAAACAATCTTTGAGCTTTGCAAACACAGAAACAAGCATTAGAAATCTTTTTAATTTACTTCCTTGTTACCGGAAATAGAAAGGGTTATAATTAGAAGTGTCAAAATGCTCAGGCGACTGGAAATCGCTTTTGGGGGCAACTTTAGGCGACTTGAGGCACAACAGGGCGACTTAATTGCCCTAATCGCCCAGTTTGGTGAGCCCTGAACCAGGAAGGGGAGATAATTTGACTAAGACTTTTTGTTGATTCCCCTATGTATGGGCTACCTCGTCGTAAGCGCAACTCCTCTTGAACCACTCGAAGGATTTTGATGAAACTTTACACAAAGGAAGGACACTATATGGAGATGTGTAATTATTGTCCGAAACCAGGAAGAGGAGATAATTTGACTTTTTTGACTTCCACTTTCGTTGATTCCTTCTGCAATGATTTTTTTGGACTAGGACCTTTATCAAAGAAATAATTCAAAGCATAGATAAAATCAGACTGTGGGAGAAAAACACCTTTTTTAGCTCGCCGGGACGAATGTCCGGAGGGCTATTGTCATACCGTCGGCGTCGTCAGCAAAAACTTTAACCTTGCCTGTGGAATGGAGACCTGAAGAGTTGGGATGTTGATATTTAGTATGTGGCTTCCTTGTAATGAGAGCTTTCTTGTGGTACCATATTTGTAGACATTTTGACCTTGACCTTGCCCTTAGGGCAATCTATAAAAAACTTTAACCTTGCCTCTAGAAGGCAGGCTTTTAGTGGTAGGTTGTTTATATTTGGTATGTGACTTCCTTATGATGAGAGCTTTCTTGTGGTTCCATATTTGTAGACATTTTGACCTTGACCTTAACCTTAGGCGATTTTTAAAAAATTTTAACCTTGCCTCTAGAAGACAGGTTTTTAGTGGTAGGGTGTTCATATTTGGTATTTGACTTCCTTATGATGTGAGCATTCTAGTGGTACCATATTTGTAGACATTTTGACCTTGACCTTTCGATGAGGGAAATTTTTGAAAAACTTTAACCTTGCCTCTAGAAGGTAGGCTTTTAGTGATAGGGTGTTCATATTTGGTATATGATTTCCTCATAATGAGAGCTTTCTAGCGGTACCATATTTGTAGACATTTTGACCTTGACCTTTCCCTGAGGGCAATTTTTGAAAATCTTTAACCTTGCCTCTAGAAAGTAGGCTTTTAGTGTTAGGGTATTCATATTTGATATGTGACTTCTTTATGTCAAGAGCTTTCTGATGGCACCATATTTGTAGACATTTTGACCTTGACCTTGCCCTGGGGGCAATTTTTGAAAAACTTTAACCTTGCTTATATATAATTTGGTTGTTCAGTGGTAGGGTGTTCGTATTTAGTATGTGACTTTCTTGTGATGAGAGCTTTCCAATAGTGCCATATCTGTAGACATAATGACCTTGACCATGCCCTGAGGGCAATTTTTTAAACAACTAAAACAGTGTTTCTAGAATGTGGAAATTTAGTGGTAAGGTGTTCAATTTCAACATATGACTTCTTTATGATGATACCATATTTTTGGACATTTTGACCTTGACCTTGTCCTTAGGGCAATTTTTAAAAAAAAACTTCAACCTTGCTTCTAGAAGTAAGTTGTTTAGTTATAGGGTGTTTATATATGTCCGTGACTTCCCTATGGTGAGAGCTTTCTGGTAGTACCATAGTTGTAGACATTTTGACCTTGACATTGCCCTGGGGCAGTTTTTAAAAAAACTTGAAACCTGTTTATAGAAGTTATTCTTTTAGTGATAGGGAGTTCCTGTTTGACATGTGGCTTTCTTATAATGCATTTAAAGTATTTATCATGAAAATGTATAACCTTCAAATTTATTGTGCATTGTGTTTACTGTAATCCCCGTTGAGCTATGTTGTCTTCTGACAACTCTTGTTCATTGTGTAATTCTGTTGAAAAGTTGTTTTCAAAAAATTGTAATGAAAATTCTCTAACGCTTATGTTTTTTTCGTATTAAATGTCAAAGAGGGGAAAGAAGGGTGAATTTTATATTTGTCTGATTTGACAGAGTATTTTCATTGGAACCTTTGTGAAATGTTCTTTCTTGAAGATTATGTTATTGTGTTAATACTTATACTGTGTCCACACCTGTATTGTGTTCACACCCACTTAGATTTGCACTTACAATATTGATTCAGGGTTCAATGAGCGGGGGGTATATTTTGCTGCCATTCGGCGACAGCTCTTGTTTTCTCAGTAACTATAAGTGGTAGGTCAATGATATTTGGTATAAAGATTTGGTTTTGAGTAGTAAATTGAGTCTGCAATATGGCTTTTGTCTGTGACCTCAATTTCACGGTCCAGTGAACATGTTAAGTTTTTGTGCTTAGTTTAGTTTTTCAGTAACTATAAGTGGTAGGTCAATGATATATG